>CAJNOJ010000411.1:0-78290 GCA_905250025.1 Adineta ricciae
AACTGTAACTACACTGCGCTGGTTTGCATTCTTGATAATAGTTCTCATACGTGACAGAAACATTCCATTGTTCGATCATCAAGTGCTGTAAGAGTTCATCGACGGTTGAGTTGACACGATACTTACTTGCTAAAGATGAATTGAGATTAGCGATTGGAAACGGTGCAGGATATGATAAGTAAGACTGAATAGAATCCGTGCAGTTTTTGTCATAGAAACATTCGAGTGTTGATTGTAGTAAAGCTTCCACAATATAACAACCAAATAAAAAACCTGGCACTTCAAATAATATTTCATATGTCTGTACATCATAAATGTATGCCCGCTCAGTGCACAACGGCGAAAGAGAGCAATCACATTGATCATATATTTTTGGTCCAACTTCAATATTAGTGTCGGTATTGATCTGAAAATTGTAATTCGATAAAATTCCGGTTACGATAGAATTACCGTGAATCATTTGCCGAATCAACGACAAAGATGACACCAAGTTACTGATTGTGAACAGCTTCAGTTGTTCAATTGCTGCTTGTGCGTCTGATTGAAGTAAATAATACGATGTTATGGATCCACTTGTGTATGGACTCGCATAAAATACATTGAATCGATTGGATAGAGTTAAATTGACTATCTCACAGACTTTGTCTAACATAAAAAACACGTTCGGTGCTTCGACCATGAAATCATCAGTCGATAGATAATCTTTACGACTGTTATAAACGTAATCAATCCAGTTCTGAGTTATAAAAACGCTCGAACAAACTTGATGTAGTGTGTAGTTCACATGAACTATGTTTTTGTAGTCAATCGAGATTTGGGTACATGGACATGTTAGTGTTTGAGAATACGTAGCATTCAATTGGACGTAGTCAGCGAACGATGGTGATTTGGCAATAACTGTTTTGCGAATGGTTATGAGAGAGTTGTACAAGAGAAGAATGGAGAAGAAAGAACTGAAGAGAAAGATGAATAATCTTGTCGAAATGAATTGATTTCGAAGTTGATGCTGATCGGTAGAAGGTGGAATCGACGGGAAAACATTGAAATTATGTATGTAGTATTTCATTGTTGTCCACAAGGCAATAGTTCGTTCGCGCATACTTAGCACTATAAAATACGAGAATACGTCTCTTGAAAGGTTCGGAGTTTACTTGAACTCATTACTTACCAATAACCGGTCTTTCTGACTCTTTTTTCTTTCGAACAAAATTTATCAATTGTGGTGTCAGAAGTTTCAGAGTCGTACTTAAACCACCAACGAGACTGATCAGTGTTGTCAGTATATAAATCGCATCGTTCCGTGCTTCATAACTGTAACTACACTGCGCTGGTTTGCATTCTTGATAATAGTTCTCATACGTGACAGAAACATTCCATTGTTCGATCATCAAGTGCTGTAAGAGTTCATCGACGGTTGAGTTGACACGATAGTTACTTGCTAAAGATGAATTTAGATTAGCGATTAGAAACGGTGCAGGATATGATAAGTAAGACTGAATAGAGTCCGTGCAGTTTTTGTCATAGAAACATTCGAGTGTTGATTGTAGTAAAGCTTCAACTGCATAACATCCTGTATATATTCCTGGTAGAGCGAATACGGGCGACGCGTACGGATAATTGTAAAAACATGATTGTTCGGCACATGTCCCCGATGTAGCACACGAGCATCCATCGTACTCTAAAGCAGCTGAGTCTGTAGTTGTACTTCCACGCAGTATTCTAAATACGTAGTTAGTCATGCGCGCAGAGAATAAACTGTTACTTTGAGTTGTTTGGCGAATGATGAAAAACGATAGCAAAAATCTATTGATCATCGATGATTGAAATTGCTCGACTGATGCTTTCACTTTCAAGGGAAATACGCTGAATGATGTGAGATATGTATCCACGTATTGATTGGAATAAAACTCAGTCAAGCTTTGGGAGATTGTTTCATCCGGCAATTTGCAGAAATTATTTAAAACTTGAAACATGTATGGAGCTGTAGCTCGGAAATCATCGTAGTAAACGTCTATGCTGGAACCGGACAATTCAATGTAATCAATCCAGTTCTGAGTTATAAAAACACTCGAACAAACTTGATGTAGTGTGTAGTTCACACGAACTATGTTTTTGTAGTCAATCGAGATTTGGGTACATGGACATGTTAGTGTTTGAGAATACGTAGCATTCAATTGGACGTAGTCGGTGAACGATGGCGATTTGACAATAACTGTTTTACGAATGGTTATGAGAGAGTTGTACAAGAGAAGAATGGAGAAGAAAGAACTGAAGAGAAAGATGAATAATCTTGTTGAAATGAATTGATTTCGAAGTTGATGCTGATCGGTAGAAGGTGGAATCGACGGGAAAAGATTGAAATTATGTATGTAGTATTTCATTGTTGTCCGCAAGATAGCTATCCGTTCATGAATGCTTAACACTAAAATAAGAAAACAAAACACTACTGGCTCAGGATATCCACGAAAAGACCATCGGTCCTACGCGGTAGCTCTACTTTCAAGATAGCACATGGAACCTAAAATTCTCTCATTTTCTCTTACCAACGGCTGGTCTGTCTTCTTCCTTTTTTCTTCGAATGAAATTCACCAACAATGGTACCACTACTTTTAGAGCTGTGACTAAACCGCCAAGTAATCCAATCAGCGTTGTCACGACAAAAACTGCATCATTTCGTGTTTCAGAAATGTGGCTACATTCGACAGGCTTGCATTGTTCGTAATAGTTTTCATACATAAGAGAAACATCCCATTGCTCGATCATTAAACGCTGCAAAAGTTCATCGACAGTTGAGTTCGCAAGGTAGTTACTTGAGATGGATGGATCTAAGGGTGTAACAGGAACGACTGGGAATAAATGAGCTTGAATGGAATCGATGCAGTTTCGATCATAGAAGCATTGAAGGGTTGATTGCAGTAGTGCCTCAACCGTAGAACATCCAATGTAAAACTTCGGCACTCTGAACGATATAGAACCATTTTCAGCATTGTAAATAATCGACTCTCGCACACATGTTGCCGACGACGCACAGCTACAATTATCATATACGCGCAAAGTCATGTACAAGTATCTAGAGCGAGTATCCAAGCGGAAGATATACGCCATCGTTCCGGTTGAATACAAAGCATTGCCTTGTGTTGTTTCTCGAATCATAGATAAGGACGACCAGAAGCCACGAACGATTGACGAATGCAATCGATTGATTAAATCTTGAATTTGTAATTCAAGCGCATTATATGGTATGACGGATGTACTAATAAATTGATTTAAATAAAATACATTTATATCCCCGATGATCGTTTCATCTAGCAGCTCACAGATACTTTTCAAAGCTTGAAATGCATATGTACCGATGCTTCGAAAATCGAAGTAGAAAAGACTCACAGAGCTATTTGTATTCTCAGTGTGGATGCTATTTATCCAGTTCTGAGTTATAAAAACACTCGAACAAACTTGATGTAGTGTGTAGTTCACACGAACTATGTTTTTGTAGTCAATCGAGATTTGGGTACATGGACATGTTAGTGTTTGAGAATACGTAGCATTCAATTGGACGTAGTCGGTGAACGATGGCGATTTGACAATAACTGTTTTACGAATGGTTATGAGAGAGTTGTACAAGAGAAGAATGGAGAAGAAAGAACTGAAGAGAAAGATGAATAATCTTGTTGAAATGAATTGATTTCGAAGTTGATGCTGATCGGTAGAAGGTGGAATCGACGGGAAAAGATTAAAATGTTGAATAACATATTTTAGCTTTCTCCACAGTTTAAGAATCTGTCTTAACATTACTTAAACAAAAATGAAATGAAATGTATTTCTATTTACATGTCGGAAATACTCGTTTTCTCTATGCTTCTATACACATTTCATTAAAACGTAATGGTGAAAAGAAAAAACTCATTTTTTTCTCAAGTGTCCGACTTATGTGCAGCTCCGTTTTTTTAGTGAGAGTTGCTGAAGGGTGGTTGGCGTTTTTTATAGTGTAATTTCAAAGAAAAACTCATTTTTCCAAACACTCAAACAATTATAGGAGAAGTGTTATGCACTTTTTTGGCTTTACAGTATGTACGTTTCGAGTCTTTGATGCAATTTTGTAGAAGTAATAGATACTTATTATTATTAAGAGCATGTGACTCGTATGCAAAGAAGAACAAATTTATTCTTTCTGTTTGTAATATAAATGAAGATAATAATCCAAGCGGTTGTCATTGATAATATTCATAAGTCGAGCAAACGAAAAAAATAATGATGGTTCTCTTTTCAACACAACAAAATTTTCCTTTTACTTTCTTGTAGTTATTCTTAGTATACTACGTCGTTTCATATTAGAAACTTTTACACTATCGAAATGGTTAGCTGATTCAGGTCCCAATGTTATTTTAATCATCGATGACGATACGAGCTGGAGTAATCTAGGGACGAATTGGCCCAATACACGTGATACACCATTTCTTTATCACTTAGCCTCGATAAGTCTTCGTTTAACGTATTATCATAGTGGAGCTTCGGTTTCCAGTGTAAGTCGAGCGACTCTGTTAACTGACCGATTACCGTTACGAACGGATGTTTGGCAAAACTTGGCTGCTTCGACTCTTCGAGGATTGCCGACCAATGAAACTGTTCTATCCGAGTATCCCAAAACCCTGCTTGCGTTCTGAACTTTATACTTCTAAACCGACGACAGTTTCGTACAGTATCTTGCTGCAAGTGTAAGTTCACACTTAGAATTGACCTCATTACACATACGTTTTGCTGTAATTTAGATTTCACTGGTGTATCGCTAGCAATGGCAATCTACTTGCGATTCGATATTTTCTCATACTTGTACTAAGTCCTCTTAGTCCAACCCAACAACAACAAATGTTAGCTTTTGCAAAGTTCACATTTACGTACTTTAGACGTTGACGATGATGTACCAGTGGTACCTGACAGTGGTGTGCGTTGATCGGTATATGTCAACAACAATCAATAATTGAATCAGAGAATTTGCAACAGTTCACACTGCGTATTATGTCAAAGGCAATAAGTATGTTGTTATATCTGTCGCCAATACAGCACTCATCTTTACTTGCTATGTACTTATAGCAGGTGAGATTCTACCCATTTCAATCATACTCGTTTGTGTCCTGCTTATTCAGGGAAACCCTCGAATCAAAACGAGAACGCCGTCATCAACTTGCGAACAACATTCGTGATGAAGTGAATACTGTGGAACGGAAACGAGATCATCATGCTTCTTCTTCAGATAGCTGTTTACATAGCAACTCAAACATCCTATATATTGACCTATTTCTGCACGACTGCAACATTTTAGGTTACAGATAAATCCGCCGACCGAGCAGCGATCGAACAGTTTGTTAATTTTATGGCTGAACTCACAATTAACTTTCTATCTGTTGCATCATTCTGGTTATATACAATGGCTCGCAAACATTTCGTCACGAACTGAAAAAGTTATTCTCTCCTTTTATACCAAGTCGATGGAGGAACGATAGAACCCGAATTCATCCATCGATGGACCTGACATTAACTCACATAAATATCCATACAGTCGTTGGACTTGCTCGATCATAATTCGAATTTTTAGTGACAAAAACTTACTAGATTTCGATCGAGGCTGTCGAGGACTTGCAATGCTTTTTAAGCATACGAATAGATAAAAATTAATCAACAAAGTGTTTGTTGAATGGGAGCGTGAATTATATGCATAGTGTTTTGCATTAATACGCTTGATGGCGCGCCGTCATCAATCAAATGTGTATTGGCTCGATACCAATAGAAATTTATCGATTGATCATATTCTACACAGATAACGTTATCAATTGCCGATTTCTAGATAAGCGAGCTTTCTGCTTGAACTGTAATGGTCTTTCACGACTCAGTCGATCATTTTCTCTAATAAGCGATATCAAACATTCCATATAACTGTACGAGCGAACTCTACTTCTCATTAGTGTCACACTATAAACCTACATAGCCCTTTTGGGTAATACACCATGCTAAAAGAAAAAGCGCGTGTAAGTTTTTCTTTTCTTGTTCTGCTTCTTCCATGTATGGTATTGTCGTGAGCACATGACTCATGCGCATATGCTATTGATAAACAGAACGCGTTGCTTTCGCCATAGTATTTATGATGAGTGCATCTACTAATCGTTACTGTCGAATTTCTTGATTCTTATATGAAGATGCCTGCTCCTCAATTACTTCTTGATCAATTTCCAGTGGAAATTATTTTCAACGTATTCTCTTATTTATCTGCCAGTGATATTCTCCGATCATTTCATGATTTCAGTCGATATCTAAGACAATGCATTCGAAGTTATGATCAGTTCAAAGTCAACTTCAAATCAATATCCAAGCGTGACTTTGATTTCATCTGGCATGTTCTTCGTCCTGATCAAATTCTTACGTTGACATTTTCGGACGATGAAGAAACACCAGGTCAAATCGATTACTTCTTCACACTTTTCCCCGCCTTCGATCAAACTTTTACTCGACTTGAACATCTTCAGCTGCACAATCCAGATAAACTTTCGCACTGGCCACAATTGAAATGTCTTCACACTCTCACAGTTGACTTCAAACGCTGGCCACGTTATTCTTTCGACTATGAACAATTGAAACAATTCGAAAATAATCTCATCAACATCTTTCGCATACCCACTTTGCAAACGCTTACTGTAAACAATGAACTATTAAACATTGATTGCAATTTCCACGTTTTACCCGTGGCTGAACAACTTCATCAATTCAAAGTCCTCATCCGATCCATCGATCTTCTTCCGACTATTTTCAACTCCACACCAAATATCCATCGACTTAACCTTATCTTAAAGTCAAGATCGATTGAAAATGATTGCATATCACACTTCGACGCGCCTCAATCATTAACTCACTTGACCATTCGAGTAGCATATGGTCTATGTGAGGAAATCAAGAAAATTATCGAAGCATGCAAAAGCTTAACTCACTTGAATATTCATGTTGAACGATTTCAGAAAGACATTGATCAATGGACGGATGGTAATTGGTGGGAGAGAGTGATCGAAGAGAAGTTATGCAAATTGAAAGTGTTTTGCTTGAAAATCGATGTTCCCGATTGGTTTGATAAAATACTTCTGCAACAACGCCTTGCAGGTTTTCAAACAGAATTTTGGGAGAATCTTTCCTCGTTCACTATTGAAATCAAACCATATGATGAAACCGCGGCAACTATTTCAAAACAGCGGATTGTATCCATCCATTTGCCAATTGCCGAAACATCGAATAAACCGTTACCTGACTTTCCCAATGTGGAAACTTTACGATTAGAAAATAAGGATGACCTTTCAAGACATTACATTGTGTCAGACATCGCAGAACTGAAACAAAGCATAAATGGCTTATCTCGATTAAAGCACCTACAATTGGACAAGCTATGTTCAATAACACCATCTGTACTGAATGAACTCTTGAGTATTGCCCCACAACTGACGCGTTTAACAATTTCATCCGCGAAAGATGATATAAATCAACTAATTCAATCAACTTATCTACAGATCCGTTGGCTAGATATGAAACAGGAATACGTATTCAGTAAATTCCGAGCTAAATTTTGCTCTGCTTTTCCTAATCTTCAACATCTACTCAACTGCCGTGTGTATACCGAAGAGGATTTAGCAATACTAGTTGAAAATTTCAAACACCTTCAAAGTATTACTGTTCACAACGTCACGTATTATTACGATAGCGATGAAGAGTTTGAACAATGGTTGACGAAGCATACTCCTCTCCGAGACTTTACATTCAAATTGATTCATCCACGTCTTGTACATTTATGGATCGGTAACAGATAATGAAATTTTCATTTTCAACGATAGCAAGCTTTTGTAATTCTATTTTCTGCTGAAATAAAACAATAGCAAAAAATGATTCAGATTCCTCATTTCAGTTCTTAGGTTGATACTGGTGCAAGATAATTACCATTTGGTTCAGAACTAATTCATTCCTATCTCGACAACGATGTGTAAGAGGTTGAAGGACAATCTTTTTTCTTTGTCTAAGATAATATTACTCATCTGTTGTCTCATGCTGCTACATTATATATAATGTGCAAGATTTACTTGCTAGACGATTTTAACTCGAAGTATAAGTAAAGTGTACAATACTGAAAACCAGTGAGCTTCAATTTCTATTGTCAATTCAAACATTCAAATTTCATTTAACATTTATGGTAGTGGCTATCTTTCTGTCATTAACGTTCATTGTTGTTGTTACACAAGGAAAGTCAGCAAGTATTTCACCAGCTGTCGACTATCATCTACCAGGTAAACATCGCCAAGACTATCTACGCTCACAAACATATTTGACTGTTCTATCTAGATTGGGCAGATACTGGCAGCATGAATTATGCACGAGCACTACATACAGCAACTGTTCTAGAAGATGGCTCGGTTTTAGTGACTGGCGGATCTTATCTAAAGACTGACTTAAATTCCGCTGAACTGTATGATCCGACGACAGGTGCCAATGTGCGGAAGAATCGACAGCAACTCTATTTATCTAAATAGTGCTGAGTTGTTATAATTATTTTAAATCAATAAATTGAAAAAAACAATTTTTTTCATCTTCAAATGTCTTTGTTAGACGGAAAGATGGAATAAATGAATATCTCTTTTTCATTCATATTTCACGCATCACTTTCAACATGAAGTAATTGCTTATTGGCAAGTAGAATAACACGCGCGTCTTTACATTCGAGATGAGCATGTGTTAAACTCTATGTACCGTATCTAGCAAATATCAAACGATGTTTATAATGCCACGAACGTGCTCTGTACGAGAGTAACAGTAGAACACAATCATCTTTATTTCGACATTATCGAAGGAAGAGATCAGAATCATACGAGAGAAGAAAGAAGTGTAACCTGATAGAAATCTTCAAGAATGAAACTCGTTCCTGTCGTTTTACTTATTGTCGCCGGTGCAATTTTGAATACTGTAACGGCAGAGAAATCATCAGAATCGACAACAGGAGAAACATCTCATCAACTTGATCTTCATAAGAAAATCATATCGATATCAGTAAGTGAATCGAACTAAGAAATCAACCGTTTTGCTGATGCTTTCGGTTTATAGAATGTTCCTATTACATCCACTTCTCCATACAATCCGGCTATTCAGTTTGGTCAGATTCTTTATCTGAGTGGACAACTTGGAAGAAACCATACAACAGGTCAATTGATATCGGATGATACTCAAAATCAAACTCATCAGGCACTGCATAATATACAAGATCTATTACATGCTGCAGGATCTGATATCACTAAATTATTGCAATGTCGTGTGTATCTAACCGATATAAACGACTATCAGGTGATGAATCAAGTTTATGCAGCGTTTTTCTCATCAACTGAATTCTATCCAGCACGTGCAACTGTTGCAGTTACCGCTCTAGCATCCAACGCGAAAGTAGAAATCGAATGTACTGCTTTCGCGACACGATCTGCAAGTAGTGAGACGCATTCAACTGGTCATAAATGTTCGATGGTTTCATCGAATTTCATCGTGTTTGGTATTTCTTTCTATTTTATAGCACATCTTTTCGCTTTTTGAAATGTTTACCCTTCCATCAGAATTTTTTCATATTAACGAATTTAGTGAGTTTCGGAAATATTGATAGAAATAAATGAGCTACTTACAGGAACAAGTATTAACTCATGCACCCACCTACTCACTTCTGTCTAAATCAGCTATTCATGTAAGTATATTGATGTGCTGTTGATACGAGCGGATTTAAAGAGAAAATCTCGTGTAACACGTAACTTTTAGTCGAATCACGCATAAGCAGTAAAAGAAACGCGCAATATAAATCATGCGAAAAAGAACGGTCTGGGAAGTTTTCTGGTGTGCAATTTCAAAAAGAATAGAACAAAGTAAAAAAACGCATATCGATGCATGAAAACACACAATCCATTTAAAGTTAAATCCAACATAATTTCTAGCCGCTGTACTTTCAACAGAAGATATACTTTCATATTGAACACCACACTTTTATTAATAAAATACCTCATTGCTAATTAAATGTCATCACTAAATGACAAATTACTCTTCGCTCAACAACAGCTTACTCAATATATATTTTCATCGTACCTCATTTTCGGTATGACAGGTTGTTCTCTCAATATCATACTACTTAGTCGACGGCGCTTTCAAACAGTATCTTGTTGTGTCTGTAAGTTTATATATCTTTCTGAGATATTCTTCTTGATATTATTATTGCTTAGATTTCATCATGTCATCGATAGCAATGTTAATTGCTCTACCCATGGGTGTTGGAACGTATGTATATGCACTTCGGCATGACGATCCATATACAACGAATCAAGCTTTCTGTAAGCTTCGCACCTATGCACTTCAATCTATGACAATGATATATCGATGGTGTATCACTGCTGCATGTGTCGATCGTTGCATGTTGATTTCAACCAATGTTCGACTAAGAAATTTCGCCTCCGTTCGTATTGCTCAGCGTGTCATTGTATTGATTGTCATCATCTGGTCGACTTTACCAATACAAGTTCTCGCACTAATCGATTTGAGGGATGATCGATGTGGCGTTTTATATAACTTGGGTTTATCGCTGTATTTCAGTTTTTATACAATAACAGCAGGAAGTATTCTTCCCGTCTCAATTATGATCATTTGTGCTGTGCTCATCTTTCGAAATCTTGAGATGAGACGGCAACACCGTCATCAGCTTGCTGTTAATCAATATGATCGGTTAGATCGAAAACGTGATCGACAGGCTTTTATCATGCTTTTATTTCAAGCAGTCGTATTTCTCATAACTCAGACACCGCTCATGCTCTTATTCTTTTGTAATGCTGCAATGATTCATGTCACGAATAAGTCAGCCGACCAAGTAGCAATTGAACGGTTTACGGCTTTTATGGCCGATATGATCTTATATCTTTTTCCTACTATATCATTCTATTTATATACAATGGCGTCACGTCAGTTCCGTCGCGAATTTATCGACTTATTCCGTTCTGCGATAAGACATCGATATCAAAACAATATCAACCAAGTGAACCCCGTATACTAAATAAAATACTATAGGCATTCATGTATGTAATGATTTTTAGTTCTAACGAAATTGTTAATGATGCCAAAAAATATACTTTACAATCTCGAGATGGTCACAAAGTAGAAGTGTACTTTCGCGAAATAAACTAACGACATATAACTCACGAAAGATATAATTTACACAGTTGTCTTCATTAATGACTATATCTGTAATAGTCCAACAAGTACAGGGAATGTCAGAATGAGTAACAAAGAGTTCGTAGCACTTCTACAGCATTAAGTCGGAATAATGCAATATTTAAATGCTAAAAGTACTCTCTCGTTGGCCGTTACCGATGTAGATGTATTCAATATCCACGTGTTTATTGCATGTGTAGAAATGTGTATCATTGAAATTGTTAGCGGAGTATAATCTACGTAAACTGTTCTATTTCAAAATATTATTACATACTACAACTCAGTACATTTTATAAATAAATGCGCTACATTACAGGATAAAGAGGTGAAAAAGAACATATTAACGTTACGGTAAGCAAGGTATGGTTTTTTGGCTTTGACTCATATCTTATGCGCTATTTCATTTCATACAAGAAGAATAGAGATATATTCATACGATTGACGTCAATTGATCAAAATAGGTCACTAATTGCGATAAAACGTTTTATAAAGTATGACTTATTTCACCAAATCGTCATTTTTAAAGACGCATATATCGCCAAAGAGTAGTATAAATGGTGAGGCCTCAGAACCTTAAAAAGCCATAAGAAAAAAGCACTCGACTATATATTAAGCCCATTGTATTACTGTATCAAATGAATCTTTGCAGAAAACGTTCATGGTGGACTGTTTGCATCTACATTTTAGCAGTTCTGATCAATAGATCCGTGGCTGCCGACAATCCAGCTTTTGTTGCGAGGCATGGTTTGACTTCATCTGCGTATCAAACATTGTACAATCAACTTGCTCAACAATCGTATCGACTTCTTTATATCACTGGTTACACTGCCTACAGTCAAGAAAAGTTTGCAGTCTATTTCGAAAAATCAAGTGGACCACCGCAAATCTGCCGTCACGGACTAACTAGTAGTCAATATCAACAAGCATTTAATGATGCCGCAGCACAAGGTTACAGCCTAGTTCTTGTCAATGGATATACTGATACCAATGGCTTGGATAAGTATGTAGCTATCTGGGAAAAGCCTGCTGGAAATGTTGCTCCTTTGGAGGCTAGACATGGAATGACTGGTGGACAATACCAAAGCGAGGTTGATAGTTGGATTAGCAAAGGATACAGACTGAAACATGTTAGTGGATATGCGATCAACAACCAAGCACGCTATGCGGCTATTTTTGAAAAAGTTTCTGGTGCTCCTGCTCAAGTTGCAAGACATGGACTTACTGCCGCACAGTATCAAACCGTGTTCAATACTCAAACCAGTGCTGGATACGTTCTTGTCCTTATTTCGGGCTACACGGTCAATGGTGTTGACTACTACGCTGCTATTTTTGAGAAGAAAGCCAGTGATCCGTGGATTGCTCGCCATGGGATGAGCAGTAAGGCATACCAAGGAGAGTTTACTAACAATTACTATCAAGGTTATCGTCTCAAAGTTATTTGTGGTTATTCGAAGAATAATGTTGACCTATACGCTGCCATCTGGGACAATCCTAACATGAAAGGAACTGATCTTTCGTTGATCGATAGTCAAATTCAAACGTATATGAACAAAAATCCAATTCCAGGTTTATCAATTGCAATTACTAGACAAGAAAGACTCGTTTTTGCCAAGGGCTACGGATATGCTGACCAGGAAACAGGTGAAAAAGTTCATCCTGATCATTTGTTTCGAATTGCTAGTGTCTCTAAACCTATGACTGGTATTGCTGTTATGAAACTCATCGAACAAGGCAAATTTTCACTCACTTCAAAAGTATTTGGTGCATCCGGCCTCCTTGGAACAACGTATGGAACTAAACCTTATGGTCAACGCGTTTTAAATATCACCGTACGGCACCTTCTTGAACATACTAGTGGATTTTCAAATGATGGTGGCGATCCGATGTTTATGAATACGAATCTCAACCAGAAAGATCTTATTAGTTGGGTACTCGATAATCGAACCCCAAAAAATGTCCCGGGAACCACGTACGAATACCTTAATTTCGGATACACTCTATTGGGAAGAATCATTGAAAAGGTTTCAGCACAAACTTATGAGCTCTTTCTTCGCAACCAAATTTTTAATAATGCTCCGCAAACTAGTAAGATGCTCATTGGCGGAGATACCCTAGCTGATAAAAAAACAAACGAAGTTACCTACTATCCAAGTAGTGCATACAATCTTCTCATGCGGCGAATGGATGCCCATGGTGGCTGGATTGCACGACCAATCGATCTTGTAGGCATCATGGCAAAAGTAGATGGATTTAGTTTTAAAACAGACATTTTGTCTAGTGGCACGATTACTACGATGTGGACAGGCTCTTCGGCAAACGCTGGATACGGTAAAGGATGGATTTTAGACAGTTCTTATAGAGGTCACAACGGTGCCATGTCAGGAACAATCGCATTTCTAGTTCGAAGAAATGATGGACTGTCGTATGCGTTCACCGTAAACACAAGACCTACGAATGACAGTTTCGCATTTCAATTGAAAGGAACAATGGATACCATCGTCTCAAGTGTGAATGCGTGGCCCGCCTACGATCTTTTCTAAAACTGCGGCATATACACATTACCTTTAATACATTTTAATTTTTCTACAATTTCTTCTCTTTTTCAATAAATATTGCCAAGCTCCCTATATCGTCATAGCTTTCTTTATCAGAGATTGACTTATAATCAACTAGAATAATTATCGCATAACTAGGGCGGATACTTTCGCATCCAAGTACTTCTCTCAGACCACTTTTTGCTAGCCTAGTTTAGAAAACAATGCACATTCAAGCTCTTTTGTGGTAATCCTGAATGCAGTTTAGAAGTAATTCTTTAGGTTGCTTTTCTTTCAACTTCAAGTTCGATTACATATGCAATGAATGTGATGCTCCTTACTTCCTCGGAACTGTATGCGAGTGTGTAGATCAAAGTAAAAACAGATTTACCTTAGCATATATACCACAAAACTCTTCGTAATAATGATATTTCAATGCAGTATGTTATTACACAAGTATAAATAGAAACTGACTCATACTTGAAGGTTGGAAAAAACCCGTTCCTACATACATAAAATGTTTCTTTCTGTTCTATGAGTTAAGAGAATTTTTACTCGCTAAGCTATTTACGGAGGAAAGATCAGATGGATGGTATAACTAAACAATCTTCATATAATTTCGAGCGATATGCATGGCCACCTGATGGTGATTTCTATCCCGGTCGATTCATCACTGATTGTGTGCACTTAGCTTCGGGCAGTTGTAGAGCAGCTTATCTCGGCAAGGACACATCAACCAATCAACCAATTGTTATTAAACAGTTCATCGCCGAACGTGTACATGCTTCTAAACTGGATCGTTACTGGTCAGAAGATATACAAGCATCTAAAATTGCCCAAGATATCACGAATAAATATAATGAATATATGAATACATCAAAACCAATTTATTTCGTTGTCCCTGTCGTGCATCACTGCTTTAAAGATATTGGACGGCCATTCCGACCGAGCGAGAGAGTTCTTATCGAACCTTACCTCGGAGATACTTATGAAAAGTTCAACACCAATCATGGTTTAGTTCTAAAACCAGTAAGTCAAGGATTATCAATGGCAACTCTTTCACACTTCAGTTACCATATCACACGAGGACAGTATCTTCTTTGTGACTTACAAGGTGTAAAGAAAAAGGACAGGTACATTCTAACTGATCCGGTCATATGTTCACTTAACGAACAATTTGGTTTAACGGACTTGGGAGAAGATGGTATTCGATCATTTTTTGCTAATCATCAGTGTACACCGTTATGCGAAAGAAGTTGGCTGAAACATCCATCACCTCAACCCTATCCTGATCATCAAAACTTACACGGAACACTATTTCGCATATGAGGTTACTTTATTTGTCTTGATTTTGTTTACAATAAATCTATTCTGTTCAAGCGATCCTTGATAATATAACTGCTGTCCGATCGAAAATAAGAGATCATGTGATGCAACAGTTTATTTATTTTTCAACAAAACAGAATGTAGAGAGAAAAAAAACACATCAAAATATCCCGCGCATTAAGCTATTCGTGGAAACATATCGTAGGTCTGTTCTTTTATGTCACGACATTGTACCTTGTGAAATTCTTGATTGCGCGTCTTGTTGAATTTCTGTTGGCATTCATCTTTTGATTCCAGGCAAATAAAACAGAATGTATATCCACAGGAATAACAATTGTGATATTTACACCGACCGCCGAATGCACCTGTATAGAAACATTTTGGACACGTGCGGCGACTCGGTATCATCAAATTGGGATCAAATTCAAGGCATGGAAGTAATTCGAAGGTAATCTTTGTCTCGTAATCACAATTATTATGGCATGTATATTTCACATTGTCCATCGTATTTGAATCCCAATCTTTGTTACAGAAGAAGCATATGTTTCTACCACACGCGTTGCATTGCTGCTTGGAATACATCGTGTCATTCGACATCAGGGAACCACAACGGCAAATTTGAAAATTTATATACTCCAGCATTTTTCGGGATTGATGAAGACAGTCGATCAGTCTTAAGAACGATTCGGATTTGAAGAATTGCCTTGGTTGGACTAATTTATGACAATCAGTGCATTTCAAATTAAAATTCGTGCTTTTGTAGTAGGTGATGAAGCATTCAGCACATATCGGCCAACAACATAACTGTGCACATTTTTTCGTTTCTTGACAAGCGACGCATATCGCATTTTTATGCATCGATCTTTCTAATTCCTGTGGCAGATATTGTTTGATTTCATCTATGATTTTGGCGACTTCCATGTACGACTGTGTGTTTTGACTTCTCGATCCACCTTTCATTCGTTGTAGAACAAAGATGGTGACGCCATTTTGGATCAAGCTTTTTTGCATATTGAAACGAGAGGAATCGACCAAATCAAGTTGCTTGCTTTCAATTATAAATCGGTAATCATCGACGTCAGTACTGATTTTCTCCTCAACGACTTTTCGAAATTCTGCTAAGCTTGGACTGCTCCTGATTTGTACTTGAATTGCTTGTCCTTTCATGACCATAAATGAAATATTGATCGGTGGACTGGCACTTGCAACTGCCCCTTCAGATGAATAATAACGTCTATTTGCGGCTGGATTATACTGCGGCCTTTCTTTTCGTACTGGATTGATTTTTATATTGTTCATACCGTCGTTAAGATCATATGAAGGAGAACGATAGAGTTGTCTGGCTGGTAGCGGAGCGTATTCTCTTTGAGGAGCATAATCATTTGAATATTGATTCTGTCTTTCTCGTGGCGGAGCGTATTCTCTTTGAGGAGCATAATCATTTGAATATTGATTTTGTCTTTCTCGTGGTGGAAAATTCATTTCGAACCTTCTTTCTGGTGGTGGGGAATATCTTGATCCTCTGTATTCTTGTAGTGGCCCACGAACATCATCCATACTTGTTTTGGGTCGTATGAGATGAGGAGGTTGTTGTTGTTGTCCTCGAGGATCGAATCCCTATAAAAAAAAACAAAGATTAAATATTTGACTTATGACAAGACATCCTGCTCTCAAGCGCATATATTTGCTACCACTATGACTGGGATTTTATAGTGGCAAGAGTATATATATGAGTACAAGCATAGAAACAATTTGAGGAAGCGTCAAAAGGTAGAAAATACGTTTACACCCATCGGAAGGTAACACTAGAGTCTAACTACTCTATGGCAAAAAAGTAGGTGCATGAAATAAATGAATTACCCTATTTGATCCACTTTGCTTCTTCTCTTTTGAAAGTTTGACGGTGGACATTACTTGAAATCGGTCTAAAATAGAAATCCAATGGGCTGTTGCGTAAATCAATTAGTATGACCAAGCTACTGACAATCTTGAAAATACAATATACTTAATCAATACTTTACGCTAGTTACGATAAACAGTTTTAAATAGAGAATTTCAACTGAGAAAAAACAATTTTTTCTTCTTCTTCCGAGAGATGTTGTGCAGTATGTACTGCGTCGTTTTTTTCTTCTTCTTGCATTTCGAATGTGGGAAAAAACCCATGTTTGTGTAATTTTAAAAAAAACATTCGTACTATAAAAAGAAAATGAAGCCTCTTATATAAGTATGAGTTCATGATTATTTGCGCTTTCTCATACGTAATTCATCGAAACACGTTGCCTGTAGTTACTTCCAATATCGAGCAACTTAATTCTTTATAATAACATTAAAACGGCTTATCTGAATTGCTTTCAAATCATATCAGAATCAATATTGCATGGGGTACGTATGGCAGCGCTTCTAGGTTATGTTTGAAGCTTTTAGAGTTCCTAAGTGACTTTTTATTGTGATGGTTTTTCACAGACAGGGACTAAGATATTGACATGGCGAAAATCTATTATTCCAATCTTTTAGATTGTGTGTTAGTAAACACAAACTAGAAATGCCGCGTTACCAGTTACAAGAACCAGCAACAGATTACTGTCTATTTTATAACTCTGGTGATCCTTGTTTCGTTGATTCACGCCGGTCTGGAAGTGGTTTGGCAGTATATGATATTAAATATGATGATCCAGATTTATATTCATATATATGCAATGTGAAGCAGCAGAAAAATATATCTGTCGACAAATTTGTATGCAGAAAGCACATACAGCGGCTTGAAGCCCAATACCAACGTATTAATAGAAGTATTTCTTTACCTGCACAAGGTAACTAGACATTTGTTACTAAATCTTTACGATTAGTGAAGTCGTGCTTTAGTACTAATTTCACAATTCTCTGCCGATAGAGAACGTCTAGATAAAACTGAATTACTGCTCACATTCAGCATTTTTTTCTCCTCTATTCCTTTGATGGTTGGTTAAAGAATAATGTTTTATTATTTATTTCATTTCAGTAACAGATCCCGTAAAAATTGAACGACACCCACGTCCACAGTCTTCTTCGGTCGGGCGTTCGATAGAAATTGAACGGACATCTGAAAATGCTAACCATTGGGATCGGCGCAGTAGTCCAAGTGATGCTGTTTCTCGATCTTTGTATAGAAAAGATGCTATAATAACCTGGAAGTTGTCAGGTGGAGCAGAGTACAAAACCATCGACGTAGATGTATATCAGGAAACTATTGGCGATTTAAAGAAACATATCATTGCAATATGGTCATTGGATGATGTTACCATCGAGCAGCTGGCTCTATATAGATTTGATAATTTAACGCATAGACGATCACTTATACACGCACCAGACGACAGTCGCTTGAAGATTATCTACAATAACAGATTTCTAAGTGTTTACTTCGATGTAAAACGCAAACCAAATGCATATAATAAATTGGACATGGTATCTAAACCTCCTCAGCCGAACGCTAATGATCTTGCAAAGGTGAACGTCGCAGATCCAATATCTCCTCCTGGCAAACCTGCAAATAGATTAAGTCAGGCGTCGAACGTTACTTCTTCATATCATGAAATACCACCCGGCCTGTGTGGACTCGATAATAGTGGCAACACATGTTATATGAACAGTGCGCTACAATGTCTTAGTAATATACAACCTCTAACTAATTTCTTTATACACGAACAAATTTGGAAGTTTGTCAACTCTAACAATCCAGCCGGAACCGGAGGGTGTGCTGCATCAGCATACAGCAGTTTGATCCAAGAAATGTGGTCTGCTAAGTTAGAAAAATGTACGCCAACTATGTTAAAAGAAGCAATTGACAGGTACACCACACAATTTACAGCATATGAACAACACGACAGTCAAGAGTTTATGGGATTTCTTCTTGATGCTCTACACGAAGATCTCTTGAATTCACAGACTAGATCTTCACCTATATCCGATCTTTTCCAAGGGCAGCTTGAAAGTAGTGTTCGTTGTTGGAAGTGCGATACAGATGTAAAAACGGTAAGCGCATTTAATTTTCTGTCTTTGCCAATCATATCCAGTAAATCACGAACGAACCTGTCCGAATGTATGGAAGAATTTTTAAAACCTGAGACCATTGGGACACATGGTAAATGGTACTGCAACATCTGTCATCAACAGACAGATGCCAGAAAATACAAGAAAATCAAATCTTTGCCGCCGGTACTTATTCTTCAACTCAGACGATTCGACATATTTCCTGGACGACAAATAAATAATAAGAAAATTCGAACAATTGTTGATTATCCAGTACAGAATCTTAGTCCACATGATCTAGCACTCAACTCTTCATCCACAACTCGATACGATCTTGTGGCGATTTCAATTCATCGTGGAGCAACGTTGCAGTCAGGACACTATCTCACTATTGCAATGAATCATACAAACAAGCTCTGGTATGAGTTTGACGATTCTTTTGTCACATCGGCGAATCCCAAAGATATAACAAACCAAGATGCTTACATTCTATGTTATGTTCGCAAAGGTTTAACCAGAATTTCCGTGAAAACTTCATAGAAAACCGTTTTTCTGATCGACTTGAAATAAAAGCAAGAAAAAAGTGAAAACAATCTTTTATGTTCCGAATATAGACACATATCAATAAACGATCAATCTGAAGAAGAACTTCTATATCGTGATATACCAACCACTCATTTCGTATCGAGTGGGATTAGCTGACTGTCTTCAAGTTTTTATTTTTTTTCTGATGGCAAAAATCACACAGAACGATTTCTATCACACTAAAAGATGAGTTCGATCGATTTTATCATATAAATGAATCGAGTGAAGTCAGTAAGAGCCGAATCGACTTGACTGTTGATCTATAACCTTTGTAGATAATCTTGTCATTTTCAGAACGCCATGATTTAATGCTTTGTTCGTCGAATTTGCTTTGAAATTGGTTTTTCATCGATAACAATTGCTGCTTCACGTGAACCAGAGATGATATGCTTAATAGCGTAATATCAGATCGGATCAATTTCATTTTTCTAATGGAAGACGAAAGCAATTCTTGAAAAACGCACACCTTTTCAGGCTTCAGGATTTGTAAGATTTGCAATAAATATTTTATAGTCTAAATACGAGAATTAATTCTATAGGAACAATTTCGATTGGGATTCGAACATACCGATAAACACAAGGATACCTGCTCATCCAGTTTTTTCTCACATCCTTGTATATAAACACAAATTGGTTTTCTCTCATCGGAATGTGTTAGTACCGGCAAAGTCGAATCAATCTTTCGAGTGTCATTTCTCAACCATCGATTGCGTAGGATCTATGAAACATAACTAAGTTTTGAATGGCCGATAGGAGATTTTACCTGCACGTTATTATAAAATTGAAAGAATGTGCTTCGGACAGTTGAATAAGTTCGATTACGACGATAATTGCTCATATTTCGATGAAGCAGCGTCTTAGTCGACTCAAATATTTCGTAAATCTTCTCGAGATTGTTTAAGTACACAGTGATTTCCACAGCTTTCGTTGGATCATTCTGTTGTTGTTGAAGAGGCAGAAGAATCGAGAAGACGTAACCATAAATCGTACAGAAATTCTCGAATAACTGAAGTAGGACACTGTCTATTCCGTTTTCATTGATTAGCTCTCGAACATATCGTTTCAATCGATTGATTTCATTAATAAACGAATATTCTATCGCTAAAAAATCAGAAAGAATGTTTCAAAAGCCGTCTACGAATTTGATCTTACCATGTGACATTCTAAAAGTGTTGATAGACTGATCAACATATGGTATTATTTCCTTTGATGACAATACATTTGAGATGACATCGTTATCTACGTCTAAAAAGTCAACAAAACCATTTTTTCGAATGGACTAACATAATCAGACCAACCTTCGTCGTACGTGTATAAGTAAATAGCAATACTATTGCCACTTAACCCATTTGAGTCGATATAATCATGAAACGTCCGATATTTTCCAGTATTTAACGGTTGCTTTTGATAATCGTATAGTTTTGTATGAATTTGCGGATCACCTACGGTATGAAATCAAAATCAAACATGCAATCATAGGTTGAGTTTGTATTACTTAAGCCGTAAATTTTACGAATTTGGCGATGAACTTGAACGAAATTCATTTGTTTACCGAACCAATGACAATATCGGCTGCCTCCACCATTTTCAAGGTCAAGCTTTTCTATAATACCATTTTGATTTAGATATAAACGACCACAGCGGAATCTTTTGGTTTTCATCGAAAATGTTTCTTGATAAAAGTTCCAACTCGAAGATAAAAATCTGAATTTCGATGCAATTCGTTTGAATGTCGTTCTTTTTCGTTCTCTACAGTGTCCGAAACACGTGTCTGGAGAAGGGAAAAAGAAAATTAAGTGTTATATGGCTGGAAGAACAGCGACGAAAAATAACGAACTGTCCGATGTTTGTTGTTGCTTTCAAATTCACATGGATATTTAGTCAAATGGCATAGTCTACTGTATTTGATTCTTTATTGATTGAGCTTGATAAAAAAAAGATTAATTATATAAAAGGAAAAATTTGAGAAAATGAATTTCGATTTGTCTATGCTTTTATTTATCAGTTTATTGCAAATTACTTCGGAAGTTTCTGTCGAATGTCGGATGTAGGTTGGGCTGTCGATCGAAGCAAATGATTAGATTTCGCATCGGTACTTTATGTTTTCCTGCACTGACATGAACAAAGTTCAGTGTTGTTAAATCGAGTTCTGATCGACTGAAGGCACAAACCATCGCATTGTGATTGTAAATACCATTCGGTCCTGCATGAGAAAGAACGATATGACCGGTACCACGATGAATTTCCAAACAGTAAGTAAAGAAGTCGTTCACATTACAACCCATATAGAAATGATTAGACTTGATTTTATAGGTTTTTTTGAGAACAATCGTTTCGTGTTGGAATGGGTGCCCAGCTGAAAGATACGTACTTGCTTCGTGATAGTTGTCGTCCGTGACTGACGGTTTGGGAGCGACGTAGCAAATTAGACTGCGAAGATTTGGTTGATGTTCGGTGGGGCTAATTTCTTCATTGGATAATGTTATCATCATATCGCCGTTTGCAGCTTTCCAGTAAATATAGGTGGTGTTAGCCGTTGACGGGTCTGATTCCATAATGCGATAGTGTTCATACGCTTGACGGATGGTGAGAGGCAAAACGTAATGTTCTTCGAAATTTGTAGGCCGTATAGTCATTGTTATTCCTTGGTGATAATTCAATGCTAGTTGAGAGGTGTACTTCTTGTAGCGGAACAGGAGTGTATGAACACAAGCATCCTGGTACTCTGCACGCATCTTCGCCGGAGGTCTGGGAGCAAATGTTGGCACTTTATCCACAGGCTCGACTATCTGTTCGGCCACACTTATTCGATTTCGAAAAACGGCAGCGATAGCTCGCATAGCGTCCTCGCTAAGGTTCTCATAGATATTTTTCGGGATATAGACATGGTCGATATATTCTAGAGGAATCAACTGAGGTAAATGAGCTTCGACGGTCTGATGGGAATCGACTGATGTCCATCGATCGAGAATCTGCTTTATGCTAACATCCAATGAGTTTAATTTTTGGTGCAGACTAGTCAATGCCATCAATTCCGCACTGAGGGCATAGTCATAACCTGGAACGCCAGCATGTAGCTTTGTGGCATGATATTGTTTCACTCGTTCATCTTGTGAACCAGGTGCTTGTCCTAACCACGGTCGCCATTTATAGGCATTGCCACTCAGGTACGTCGTAGCTGCTTGCATCGATATATTTGAATCAGGATGATGTAAGATTTCTCGTTTGAAAATTACAATAACGTCACCGTAATAATGACCTTGGTGTGGCCCGAGAATGCTGAAGACATGCTTGTCGGTGCGCAAAATCTTGTCGGGTTGATGACCAATACCAGCTGGATTGGAATGAAGGTTGATCGACGCTTGGGCAATCTGCAGCGTTTTGTCACGGATTGCTTTTACATCCTGATTTCCAATCGTCAAGGCTAATCGGTTCTCCTTTCTTTTGATGATATCCTGATAGAACGCTTTCGTATCAGGATGAGCTGCAGCTGGCGTTGCTGTGTCTGTATCAAGTAGATCCATTCCTTGAGTCATTGCTGATGTAAAATTGTTTTCTATGAATTCGACGCACACCAAGGCAGTGATATACTGTCGGGCGTCATTTTCGCATGCAGGCGTTTTCAGACCATCAATACGTCGTAATCGACTGTGCTGTAGCACTGAAGTAGCAACAAACTTGGGATTTTTCAATCGCTCCATGTAGTCACGACTCATGACATGTCCATGTAGAAGGATAGACTCGAATATAATTGGATTGCATCGATGGATAGGAAATACAGTGTGCACCCAATCAAGGATATCTTTGGGAATAGTTCCAGAAGGTAAAGGTTTCCAATTGTTCTTTTCGGCATATCGCTTTACACGTTCAAGAACTTCTCGATGGTTTTTTGTGAAATCTGAACCTTTATCTAGACTGTAGTAGGGTACTACACCGGTTTCATCGGCTATGCTGTGACGGAATTTAGCTACATGATCAGCGTTAGCACGATCGGAACAATTATCACCCTCGGAACACAGCAGTCGAATGTCGAGTATGTTAGGATGTGTGAATGAATTGAGATGCTCTTCATCGGTAAGTCGAAGACATTTTTCGCCATATGGACACAGGTTTCGAGCGATATGAAAGGATCTAGACCAGTGCAGCTGTGTTGTGTCGGTACAGTTTCGGCCGGCTCTGCATACATGTGCGAAGTTGAGACAGTGTTGGTGAACTGCATTCGAAAGACCTCGGCTATTCCTGTGTTCAGTTAGATCGTCGTAAAGTGAACAGTGAAACGGCGTATAAGGACATGGCGTCGGATACTGATGACTGAACTCATCGATATGCTTTTTGTTGTGAAAGTCGACACAATTGTTTCCATAGGGACAGCGTGGAGCGAAATGGCGAAATTTTTCGCAGTGTTCTTTTACTTCCTTTTGATAGTCAATACATTTGTGCGATTTTGAACAAAGTGGTAAATGTCGATACTTTTTCAGATGATCGAATTGTTGGTTCTTGCAATGACCACCGTCAGGACAATAATCAGGATGCTTCCATTTACTGCAGTGATTTTTATCGTTGATTTGCGAACATTCACCGCCTTTTTCGCATTGCTTTGCATCTCTTCCTGACGCTGCTGTGTCTGAAGCCTTTCATCATACAATAATGCTTAGTTATATGTACGAAAAAGAGATATAAGACTCAGCTCTCTCCTGTGTGCATTCTTTAAAGATACTTTCTGACTACAACATCCATTTTAGAAATACGAACACTTTTGTCTTACTTGATCAGTATTTGGTGATTTTGGCTTGAGCAGTTGTTCTAAACAAAGACGATGGAACATGATTCCAGTCGCAGTGGTTACTTGTTCATTTTTATCTTTTAATGGTAGATTACACGACGAGCAAGTCGACATCTTCGATTAATCTAGCTATAAAGATTTTCTCTTACATTTATTCATGACATTCACCACTTCCTACCTTCAACTCGACGTTTAATAACTGCAAATGTGAATAGCAATGAAGAAAAAAACAATTGTCGTGAAAAGAACTCGACAATATTTATTAGCTTATCGCCACGTGCACACACTCCACGTATAAGTGAGTTCTTTGAAATTTTTTCGGAGAAAGAGAAAAATTCAGTGAGTCAAACATTTTTCGGACTTTGTGGATGAGATTGTGACTATCGAATTCAAACTTCTCGTCATATATTTATTTATTTTTATTAGCCCGTGCACTTAAATTCGACATTGAGCTGTTATCATATTATTTTATATACTTTCCAAGGCCATGCCGTTAAATGACAGGGTTTTTTTTCGTAAAATAGTCATATAGATAAAAGTTCGCAAGAAAAGCGTTTTCATACTCGACAGAGTTCCATCTTGACAACTTGTGTTCGATGTATTCGCTATTCCTATTTTTCTTCCTTGACAACATGAGTTACTGTTGATCGCTTTTGTACATAACGGCGATGTAAGACATGAAGAAAGAAGAAATGAAATTAGCAAAGAAAACACCGTGTGTATTGAGTACATCTTAGATACGAGAAAGCATTGATCTATTTTTATATCCAGCCAGGTCCTCGAAGTACTGCATGCAGTCGGAAACTGGGCAGCAGGTATCTCGTGGAAAGCAGTCTGCGTGTTGGGACATAACATGCCTGTATAAATTCTGCGCATCTAAGTAACTTTCATTCAAATGGAAACATTCTTTGCTAAGCAGACAACGAAGTCAGATTGGAGGATTTGCTACTTCATGTTGAACTCATTTTCATTGTTCATTAAATGATTGTTGACAGGTGTCGATACCGCATCCTTTTTTTGTTTTATTCTAGCTTCCTTCGAATTGTCTGCAGTGAACGTCGTTGTTGTTATTATTGAAGACTCTATGGCTGTTTGCACATGCGGGTATTGAGCTAGCTGATATTGCTTCAAATCATTTTCCTTTGGAACCACTGCCTTGCACATATCAATGTCACATTTGTATTTCCATCTTTTCACTTTTCGACTGTGGATTACTTGAAGTAGATGATACCGCTTCATCGGGGATCGCTGTCGACATACTTGAATGTTTAGCTAGCTGATGATCTTTTAATGCGTTTAGATTTTTGAATTGTTTCCTGTATTTATCAACACCTCAGATTATCTTTTGAAGCTTTCACTGTAATCACACTTGTCTGAGTTTCTCATTTTTCAATTGAATTTCCAGTTTATTACTTTATCTGACTTCTAAATGATCAAACAAAAACGACACTGATGACAATTAGATGTCAAAATTCACTTAACTAAATATTCAATTCGATTTGACACTTCAGACAAGTTCTCCGCGCACGAATAACTGAGAATATTTTCTGAATGTTCAGCCTGCAGTCGCAATTCTTCGAGTAACTTTGCCTAATTACTCTCACAACCACCACGTGCCTTCATTAGATACTTGAAACGTAAAATTAGTGTTTTATTTGAAAAGACGGTACACTGAGTATTAAGGATGAAAACTGCTAAACAATTCATGACATCCACAATTATTGCCCATTAGTAGGCAATGTTTGAAGTTTTGCGAAGAAGTAATTATGGTACCATATTCGGAATTCATCGTTTGTTCATTAGTCTACAATGGTCAATCATGTGACTGTTGTTCAAAACTTTCTTGAGAAACGTAAACACACACGGTTATTCGCCTTCCACTTTCATTAATCACAACACAGAAAACAAAACGTTTTAGATATAAAACTGAGTTAGTTGGTTTGCTCTTACCAACCGGTGAGCAAAAAAGCTTTCCGTCCCCGTGTTTCAGATCGAGTATTACATTGATAATAAGACCGAGAAATTTATCTACTATGGTGCATTCATGTTCAGAATTGAAGAATGGATATCAAAGCTGTCGTAAGTGAATATTTTCTTTCTCCCCCATCCTGAAGTTGACACTTTTATCGACTGTTTTACTAATCTAGTTCTTCTCGTCAGCCGTTGTCTTATTCATTTTCGTTCCAACAGATCATTCAAAATATAGTATTATTATTTACAAAAGAAAACATAATATATATATACTCTCTCGTACACTAGCAAGCTGATATAGTGCGATTGACATAGTCTTCAATTTGATAATTGAATAAAAGTAGATCATTCTTGTACAAACGTACAAGTCCGCAGATCAATTGGTCGGGTAAAGATGAGTACATCCGTCTATACTCTGCTGTACGATTGTCCGAAGCACCAAGATGATGTTGTTTATTCCAGTCGGATACGTTGAGACGCTTTAGCAACAAAGTGAAATCGTCATTGAATGATTCATATTTACCAATGAAATTATATCTGATATTGCAAACTTGACAGATTATTGTGTATGGTTGCCAATGAGCATCCATTCGAATAATTGTACTAGGATCATCTATACCGTTAAGAATGTATTGAACAAAGTGTTCGAATGACGGAATGACACTCTGACACGAGTAGGGTTTCGGGTTGGAACGCTGTGTTCGGTTCTTATTTGAAAATCGATAACAGATGATTTTGCGTAAGGCATCATAGTATGGTTCTTGTTGGATTCTGTCTTTTTCTAAGGTTGCAATTCTTTCTTTGTAAGCCGAGACCAAACGTTCAAATGGGTGGCGAACGAATAGTACCCGAGTAAACGATGGAGAGAGTATGTCCGACGAACTATTTGTGTAATTAAAATTCAAATGCGGCAAAATATCTTTTAGATTCAATCGATGTGGATTTAGAAATACCGTCGGTGATGTACTGTTAACGCTTGAAAAACGGAGAAGATGAAGAAAGATCTGAATCAGTGACGTCACAGAAATCTCTTCTCTTTTCTCCGGTAGTGGAATTCCATTCTAAGGACAAGAAAAAAGAATTTCAAACTAAATATACTCGAAAGTGATGTCGCTTACTTTTCGAAGTGCTTCGTGCAGCTTCTGTATATTAACCAGTTGCTCTGCTCGAGTTTTATTTACGACAATATTTGTACCATTGGTATCTACATGATCAATTGCATCCCGAATATAAACATAGATCATGAGCGTAAGAAAACTTTTTGATGCAATCTTCGGAATAGCACAATACGCTAACGAATGAGACTGGAGAGATAGAATAGATCCACGAAGCCATGGAAATTCTTGCACTAAACTGGCAAATGTATGATTCTTTTTAGCAGGTACCAATCGATTTGAATCAATACATTTATTGTTCAACAATTGCGAACGATTTTTATGGGTGCAAGGTAGTAAGATATTTGAATCGGTTTCTTCAACTATTATCCACGACACGTCGAATTTATTTCCTTTAATCATAAAGTACTGACGAATTTGTATTAAGACCAGGAAGTTTATCAAAAGAACTCCACATATGAAGTACTGCTTGCATCTTCGAACAGTTCTATAATAATGAGTATAATAGGCAACCATGATTAACTGCTCTCTTGGCTGAGGATGTGCGTATTAATTCACTAATATAACGTGTGTTGCTCTAGTTGAATCGAAATACAAATTGTTTGAAATGAAGCACGTAAAAAAGCGAGAACATTTCAACGTACTTATTGTGTGCGGACATTTCAGCTGTTTTGCTTGCGTTTATTTATAAATCGATTGAGAGATGTGTTGAATTCTTCTTTTACTATTCTTTCGATACTCTGCACGATTGTCATGGTTGGAGAAAAAGTACATAAGACGAACGAGCGAACGTTAAAAGCACATGTCCGTGGAGGTGAAAATGAAGAGTAAAATAATGAAAACAATGTACTATTTCAGGTTCTTTCATAGAGATGCGAAGCCAATAAAGTTGCAAAGACGTCTCTCAGTACATAATTTTAGAGGAGAATCGGATAAATTAGAACGAAAAAAAAGAATTCAAATTCAAGTTGAAAATTCGTGTAAATGTCGCGCCTGTTCTGAGCGATCGTATTTTTTAGACGCGAACATCAGAAAAAAAATCCAACGATAGAAACTGTCAAATTAATTTTCACTTATATAATGTGACAGGTGTCCTTTGTTGTTATGTTGTCATACTTGGATCCGTGATAAAAAAAATGTTATAAGAATGCTTTGTTGCTCATCTAAATTGTCGACTGAAAGCATCAAACTGAGAAATGATACACTGATTGCACTTCACGATGACTGTTGTTGATGATGATGGTGGAAGATTGAAGTTCTCAGGATAAAAAGATACTCCGATGTTATCATCTCGAAAAGAAAAGTATCTTCTACTTTCCTTATCTAAAATATTCACTCTTTCTCTCTCAGCAGACCATATGTGATGCAGAAATTATTTTAAGATACTCTAGTCGTTTGTATTTTGTAGTGTACACATGTTTGAGTCGAGTATGGAAAAAAATTTTATTTAGGACAACTTCACACATCACGAAATCATCCAACATGAGTACAATGTCGACAATTAGTAAAGGTCTATCAGGTGTGATAAATTTTCACTAGCACACTCGAGTTAATTTTCATTATTTTCTTTTATCCATGAAGCTTTTCATATAACAAACACTGATCTGGATGTTTCGCTGTCACAGATGGATAAAGCAACAATCGTCTATGTTCGTCTTGTATTTCTACGAATAGGTAAATAGTTTGAAAGAGATGTATTCTCGTACGGATTTCTGTCGCGATCTGTAAGGTGAAATCGATACATTGAATGAGAAATACCAAGCGCATGCGTCCATCGAGTCCCGATGGTTCGTTCCGGCCGACAAATTCACTTACATTCTTTCGTCTGACGATCAACTTCGTTTGAGAAAAGACAAATCTGTTCTGTTGGACAAATACGCTGAATGCTGTTGGCATCCGGAAATCTACATTGAAAACAGTTTAGGTGACCTCAAAGAACAGATCAAGTACAGTGCAAAGCTTGGTAAAGACGTTCAAATGATACAAATTTGTGAGCATCGCGTCATCAAAGGTTCATTCTGGGAGAAACTTGAACTTCAACATTTCCCTAGTGATGTACAGGATTTATCCATATCTGTTGCATCAATGTTCTACCATGACAAAGTTATTTTGATTGCTGATCCATTACGGCTCAGTGGAGTTAATCGAGAAGCCTTCGTTGATCAACAAGAATGGTCCCTGTACGAACATGTCGATACAAAGCAAAGATTTATCAAAGAATTCGTTTTTCGCACTGATGATGCTGTTGAGAACAACGACGACGAAATCGATGATCAACAGATGAAAGAAGTGCCAAGTAGTGAAGATCGAAAACGATCCATTTTAACAGTGACTTGTCATGCAGGTTGGTGCATATATTCTTTTTCAAGTTTACAATCGTTTTTTTTTGTGTTTGTCTACAAAAGCACGTCAATCCCAATATTTCTTTTGGAACGGATATTGTCTCATACTACTGATTACAATGGTTTCTTTTTGTACTTTTGGAATACCGTTACAGTATGTTTTCTATCATCTAAGTATCTGTAGTTATTCTAAAATCATTGGTTATATATTTTATCATTCTAAGATATGCAGTCAATCGATTACAAGTATCATGTACACTTCTACTTACATCAATTACTTTTCGATGGACAGTGAATAGATCATTAGTGAGTTGGATCGTATTCGTTTTCTCGACCGAATACGACGTTTGTGCATTTAGCCGACAATATCTTATTTAACATCGTTGGATCGATATGGTATCGCTGGGATATTCAATTTAGTATTCCATTCCCTATGGCACAGTACTCTTAGTGCAATTATCTGGCAAACGACACCAGATTATCGTGTGCCAAAGCATTCTTGGATTGAATTTGTAGATCATAGTATGTTCGGTGTGTTTGTTAGTGTGTTTATCATTTACCATCTGGCCATGATCATATGGTTGTATTGTGTCCCACTGAAGTACCGCAGACGAATGAAACAAAAAGATGTCCAGTACCGGATTTTAATGCAGGAGAAAATAAGGGGTAATATCAATCGATCTCTCGACAGTGAAAACTCGAGACCATCAACAGCAGCTCATATATCGATCGAACAACTTTAGTTTATCGCATTCGTATGAACAACGACTATCTGGATTATTTATTTAATCTTAAATAAACAAAGTATAAAATTATGTACTCAAACATCCGGAATAATAACTATTACATATAAGTCAAGTCAATGATATTTTAGATTTTCTATTATTACATGTAGACCCGAACAAAAGCCTCTATTCCTTGTCGGCAAATAGGGCATATTTTTAGTGAATATCCACACGGGACACATGTTGCGACGTGTCCACAAGGTAAAAGGGCTAATCCCTTATCCTCCGTCCAGCATAGAGAGCACAGGTTGGATGATGACGAATCGTCTTTGAAACTTGCCGTGACTTCTACGTCCGTCGTACCAGTGGCACTTTTCGAGGATATTTCTTCAACAGCAGGCAAAATGCTTGATGATCTTGATTGTTCTTTTTCTCGGATGGATTTCATTCGAACATGTGGAACAACGATATTTTCTTTGTTGCCATTAATACAATCAATCTGACGTTGTAGAATGAGACAAGCAACATATAAGTCGATTTCTGAAGCAAAGTCATCCTCTGTAGAAAACAATATTTAACAAATATTTTAGTAAAAAGCATATAGTTTAAACTTACGTTTCAGTCGTAGCTGATCTTCCCAAGCACGTTTTACGATTGATATTTTATATCCTTGTTGAATAAGACGCTGAGATATGGGCAGATCGAGACGTGCAGCAACTAATCGCGGTAATGTATTCTCGTCTGGTGCCAATAATAGACGATCTTTTGTTGGTTGTCCACTGTTTTGTTCTTTTAATTGTTTGATCTTCGCTTGTTCTTTAGGGAGAAAAAAAAATCAAATGTGTGACTTATATTGAAGGCAAATAAACCTTGAATTATTTTTTTTGATTGTTGAATTTTTCGATAAAGTTCGTCACCACATAATTGTTTAGCATAAGAGCAATGTGGAAACCATCGGCTATGTTCAATCAAAGGATTGTCCTTCGCACCCCAGTTTTGTAATGATCCGTTGCAATAAAAACAAGTGACGACTGTTTGTGTTCCAGTATAGAAAAATCCAGCACGCACGAGATCATCCACCGGAGGTAAAGAATCTGTCGGCCACAAAGCGAATGAAGCAACTCGTTTGGGTATTTCGGCGTAAGCACTATGGACGACTGACGTGTGTGCGATATTATTGAATTGTAAGCCACCGAGAACTTGAGATTGTGTGTCAGAATTTTGGTTAATAATAGATATCGGTGTCTTTTCATGTATTTGGCACATTAGTTGAACATAAACGCACTGCGGTGAAAGATTTCGATGAACTTCTTTGGGATCGTCTACTTGAGATATCCAATTTTGACAGATTAAGTTACAGTACAAGCAGATTACTCGATCAGCAACGTTGCAATAGAAAAAACCAGCATAAATCATTTGGGCCGCTGACGGAATATTCTGACCATTCCAATGAGAAAACGTTCTTTGCCGGGCTTTTTTCAAAAGCTCGGTTTCTACTAGTACGTTCTTTACACTAATATCAGACTTACGAAATTTTACTAATTGGTGTTGCTCATCCGTTATCGATGAGCGATCTGAAGCATTTGCCATAGAAGTCGAGACTAGATTTTGTCTATTTGTCAGCTGACGTATGTTGACAATCACATGACGCACTCTATCTTTGATAAGAGAATTACTTGAAGCGATGTTCATAGGTGTGTTCAAAGTATGTACAAAATGACTGTGTCCAACTAAAGCAAAAACAATATTTAAATACTTTTACACGGGAATTTCCAAGATAATACTTCCGATTATGCAATAACCGTTATGCGCCGTCGAAAAGAGGTATTCGATTAACAAACAACGCGCGTATATATATAGAGAGCGACATATGAGTAATTTGATTTCGTAATTCTGATAATTTATTTCCCTGGATTGAATCATTGGGAAATCTCGAAGTTTGTTTGGAGTGCCTTCAATAAATTTTTAAAAAAAGATGTCACTACTTCCTGGATAACTTCTAACGTGATATTATTCGAGAACTATAGCGCCTCTCTGTTGTTCTTTATAATGATATGCTCGAGTGCTCAGCGAATATTGAGACTGTTTTTTCTATGGCCGCACAAGCAATATAGGATACGAATTCTTGCAGCGTCATAGGATTGATTTGCTTTAAATTCCTGCCAATCCTAACCGTCATTCCATCAATGGACTGTAAATGTGTACGTCAGTAGAGTATAGTATAGTGAGTGTTACTGTGAAAATCATATACAGCCGGGAACTGTACGCTTCCGTTGTAATTGAAGTAGAAAAATCTTCAAATAGCTAATTAACAAGTCAGTGTTCTCTGTTTCAAACAAAATGGAGATAGCACGGAGCAAGAGAATGTGAAAGCGTTCATAATATGACGCAGAAAGCTTTGCTATATGTAACAACAGTCGAAAAAGGCTAGTAAAGCAGTGTAAGGCTTATACGTTATGAGAAGAAAAATACTTCTAATGAGGGATAGACACTATCTGTGCATCAAAGTGTTCAGATTACTTACAGTATGCTATTCGAAACCTGACTATGACCAGTTCATCAAATGTCACCTGATAAGATTGTACTTTATCTATAAGTTTACAATTCTATCTGAAAACATCATTCATTATATTCTTCGAATGGATTTTCCAATTAAAAACTTTCGTTTCCCCTCGGAATAAGAATAGAGCTACATTTGAGCTTCGATACTATGCAACTTCATTAGTGAATCCGAACCGACAAAACTCACATTGTGATTATATATGAATTCATTCTGGATAAAGTAAATGAGATCATGCAGACTATAATTAAAACCCTTAGTCGTTGATTAAAAATTCAAAGTCTTTGTATTCGAGAGAGGGATATCTTCAAAATAGAGATTCTTTTCTTACTTTTATCAGTCAAACCATCGAGAGTATACTTAAACCTAAACGCTTTGCTTTCTTCTATTCGCTACTCTATCCCATGGCAGCAGATAATGATACATTTGCAATAAGCACCGCATCGTGGTTTATCCCTATTGATGTTTTGAAGATTTCCTGCGCTGTTACTGCAATTATTCTTGCTCTATTTTGTTTATCAATTATTGTCTATGAACGCACGTGCCATACAGTTCCAATGATACTTGTAACCAATTCATACCTTTCCCAATTCATTTATGCGATCGACGTATTAGTCATCAGTATATTTACGCTTGAAAATGATTTGAAAGAAAGACAACTGAATAATCATTTGTGCATTTTCTCCGGGTCTCTGAGTTATTCAATCACAATGATACAGATGTATTCTTACTTGTTACAAGCTGTCTATCGATATTTGGTTATAGTATATCCATCTCGTTTAATGTGGCAGTCAAGCCGACTACAAGCGTCTTTCATCGGTCTGACTTGGTGCTGTGGATTTGTGTATTTCATTCTATTAATCGTTACCGATCAAATCAAATATCTTCCTGATGATCAAATTTGTCAGATGCCTCTTCGTCTGTCATTTCTCACGATATTCAATGCCTTGTATATATACATATTTCCGTTGAGTGTTATTATGATCATTTACTTGAAAATGATTTTATATGTCAAAGAAATGGGTAAACGTATCACTCCAGCAAACATTCTCTCGCGTGCACAAAGAGAACTACGAATGATTCATCGTATTGTATCTATTGTGCTATTTTTGGTTATTCTAGGTCTGCCATATGTACTATTTATTCTTATGTCATTCTTCAATAGCGCACCGAAATATCATTTTCGAATCGCATACATATTTATTATTGTTTCATTAGTATTTATGATGATTGCTCTATGTCAAGTAGCTGAACCATTGAAAACATTTATCAAAAAAGTATATCGGAGAAGAGTTGCACATATTGGACCAACAATTACATAACATCTTGTAAAATAAATCCAATAGTTTTGCATAGTCAACTGGATTCATCATTGTCTCTATTATTTGTCGCCGGAAATGCGTCAATTACTCTTCTCACTCACCCTTGAAGAACAGATACGGATTTACGAATTTGATTGATCAAGTTGCTACGAACCAACAATCAATTGGATATATCTGAACAAACTTATAGATATTTACAAATGCAGCAGCAGCAGTATTTTCTCAATAGACTAAGCCACAACGAAGAAACATATTTCAATCTGTTGCACAAAACACAACATGTCGCGTCACAATAAAACTATTCTGACCACGTTAATCCTTACGGTATATCACTTGGAAAATGTTCCAGATGACTCTTGGTTGACATTGAAACTTCATCTTATCTTCGACCATTGATGCTCTGTGAACTGTTATGTTATCATATGTATTGTTCAGCCTGCGAAAATCCAATCTCTTTAAAAATGCCTATACTCAACACCCCCTCCCCGTCCCAACTGAATTCACTTAAAATATTTCCTCTCGTCTGACAATATTTATTGCGGCAAAAACATATAGCACGATCATATAACAAAGCAAGCACACATTCTAGTTTTTTTCGTTATACAACTGAATTTGTGTATAGTTGCACTTCAGAATATTCCGTAGAGTCCACATCCGAAACAGTTTCCAGAACGAGAAACCGATAACTGCTGTATCGAACTGTGTTAGTAAATGTTATTATTCGACCACAGTCTTCACGACTAGAAATCTCATTCAGTTCAGCGGAACCTTGATAAATCAGAGTCCAACTTGCTCCCAGAGTGAGATCAATCCCAGATTGGTTGCTCCCTTCCAGTGACACTATGTTCGGACTGAGCGCGCGCGAGGCTAATCCTTCACATATTCTCAATCCAATGATTAGTGTTGCACCAGATTCTAGTTCAAAATATAAGCCAGTATTGTAACCACATCGAGATGCATTTGAGCCATATAAGGAACACCATCCAAAACTTTGATATTTGGTTTTTATATTATTATCACATGCATTACTTGGCGGATGTCGAACTACGTATTGCCCAACTCCGTTGCCAGCAGTCGCTGGTAAGCTATTTCCACCAACTGTAGTATTGTATATGCCCATTATTATTCCGTCAACGGTATCGAGTGAAATTTGAACTATAGATAATCACGTGATTACTTAATTAATCTCTTTTTATACTTAGACTGTACCTAGTTCTTGTGGCGAGGGTTGTATTTTTTCAGTAGATCCGGTAGTCAAAAGTGTCGACAGTGATGTAAATGGCAATTCGGTTGTTGCACTAGCCACTCTAGATGTTGCTTTGGAAGTAGAAGAAATATGCACTGATGTCGATGTAATTGTTGTTGATGACGACGACAGTGCCGATGCTGTTGTTTCTGGCGAAGTTAATTGCTTACCTTTGTTCTTGCCAATAATCACAACCGGAAGTGTAACACTTATGATTATTAGTATAATAGCTGCGATCGGCAGAATGATGCAGCAAAGTTTTTGTCTTTGATTGTTACAGCATCTGATATTATATAAAGTTTTTTTTATTGATCAGTTTAGAGTCTCCACAGCGCTTTTTACCTTGCATTAGATAAGGCGATTGTTGTTCTTGCTGATGTATTCCAGCGAGTTGACGTTGACTAAGACAATAAAAAAGAAAACACCAGCTGGAATGGTTTCATCGAAAATTTTACCTCCAGAGTACCACTGACATTTTCATTTATAACTTCAATCTTCCCCATACTCGTATAGCTTGTCTAGTTTCTCTTCTCAAAAAAACATATAGCAGCCAAGCGTTGATTGTACTCAATTTTTATTTCCCGTCCTTTATCTAGGAGAGAAATGCATGGAGGGAGCGTTGAAGAAAAGTGAAAGCTTTAATTAGCCATTATACAACAAGAATAAATTATATTTTAAATCTTTATTTGCAAGCTGCAAGAGAGATATTCTTATCCCGAATATCACGTAGCGCATAACACATGTCATTTTAGCAGTCTTATTTTTGTTTTAAATCCAAGACAATATCTTAATGTTAGCAGAAGATATATCATATCAAACGGCGAGACATCGTAATATCACACTACGATAGCAATGTAGGGTACATCTTTTGTAAAGAAAACGATCTTGTGAAGTGAAGTATATCGATGTAATGGATATTCGACAGAATGAAATGCTAAACAGCATGTCGTCTTCCAACAAGCTTGAAGTAGAAGAAAATCACGTATAGTGTGCTTGTTCTACGTGTGATGTATATGTATACGTGATAAGCAACATACAATCTATCATTCATACATCTTTACATTTCTCTAATTAAATTCATCTGTCATTGGTGTTTTTCTTTCATATAAATCGCAGAACAAATAAACGCTTTGGCTAGAGTGGATGTTTTGAAGTAAGTATAATGAGAAGAGTATTTTCTTGATATACTGAATGTTGTTTTGTCGTTTGTTCGAGTCACCTGTTAGAATGATGTGAGTGTTTTTTTACACCGCACGAAAGGAAAGAAAAAGCATGACGAAAAGAGTCTCAGAGACGGAAATATACAAATGGAAGATTTGGAAAAAAAACGAGCTTCGGCAATCTTAAAGTCAATTTCATTTCCTCAACATTTAAATACATTGCCTTAAGAACATTGCCACTGACAACAACAACGCTGACTACCACCTCTGAAACTGGCAACAGGATCTAGGCGTGCCATGTTTGATATAATTCTTTCAGACAGATGTCGTGCCACTTGAGTTGCTTTCTAGTTTTACCTTTCGTACAGACCTTCCAAATCAAACTTATCGGCTTTTATTAAACTTTCTCTAGAAGATATATGTGTATACATGTTCGAAATAGAGAGAATGTGAGATATTAAATTCTTTAACATATTGGACTAAGAAAATTATTTGTATTCGCAATGATTTGTTTTAGCTTCGTAATATCAATTGATGCTGTGGCCCGACTCATGTCAAGTCAATCACCTGATTGCACATGCACTGGTGACAAAACGACGAAATATTTTAGTTTCGGTTCATATACTTTGAAGGATTCTCCTGAATTCGAGGTGCTTATCATATCACTAGAAGGAATGAATGAATGAATTGGAAAGAAGCCTCGCTCTAGGTACTAGTTGGCCTCTCATTTATAATAACACAATTGGACTTAGGTGCAGATCTCGAGAGAGATGCTTGCCGCGAAATGCAGTGCTTCAACGACATAGATTCTTATAGGAGTTATCGATTTGTTGTATGTGGTATATGTTCCAGTGGAAATAGCGTTCAATACGCGGAAGTTAAATTGTATAGTTTCTAATCGTTACGTTGTCGACGTACATTATCATAAAAAATAGGCTTCTCCTTTTTCATTCATTCTATTCAAGATTTTATCATTGTTGTTGCTGATATATCATACATTTCCTTTCCCACATGAATTTCCGGCTTTCGCGGCTATGCTCTACACAGAAGAAGCACTTCTAACTATTTATTACAGCGTAAATCAGTCAGTATCCGTAAAGTTCTAGTACAAAATACTCGGTGCTGTCCGTATTCTTGTTAGTCTCTAAAACTAGAAATCGATAACTTCTATATCGATTTGTGTTAACGAATGATACCATTTTACCCCATTTCCCATCTGTAAGAAGATTTCAAATTGCACTAGGACCTCGATAACTAAGAACCCAACTTGTACCAAGAGTGAGAGCTGTCCCTGATCGATTGCTTCGTTCCAATGAGACTATTTTTGAACTACGTACAGACGAAACTGCAGATCCGTGTATTCTCAAGTTAGTAATCACTAATTAATCACGTTTGAGTTCAAAATACAAACCAGTATTGTGACCACATTCAGATGCATCTGAGTCGGATAAGGAACACCATCCAAAACTTTGATATTTGGTTTTTATATTATTATCACATGCATTACTTGGCGGATGTCGAACTACGTATTGTCCAACTCCGTTGCCAGCAGTTGCTGGTAAGCTATTTCCACCAACTGTAGTATTGTATATGCCCATGATCGCCTCATCGACAGCATCGATTGATATTTGAACTAGAGAGTTATTTCGAAGATTTAAATAAAATCGACATAAATGCAGAAAACTGACGACTCGATGAGACATTCTTTGAAAAAGAAGCTTTTAAACGTTTTTTCTCGTCAAACACATAACTCAACTTCTACATTTAAGTGGACACTTTTTTTATTCTTCTAATCCTATTGTTACTTGATGGTGGTGGTGCCATGGTAGATTCTGTAATTGTCATGTCTGTAGTTGACATAGTTGTGCCCACTAGTTCTGTAGCTGTTGTTTTCGCTATTGCTATAGTTGTACTTGCGTTTGGTGCCATAACTGTTGTTGTCTCTTTCTTGGAGTTCAATACAATTGCAACTACTATTACCATGACGATCAATACAGTAATGAAGAGTGATAGAGCGGTCAGAAGTATTCGGCTTTTTCGATTGTGAAAACATCTAGGACAAAACGTAGCTGCATTTTCTTTGTGAAATAATATTATTTATCAATTTCATACGATGTTGGATGTTCAACATTTGACGTTTGGCCTGTTGATTCCGAATTGAACATGTCAGTCTAAAACGAAACCAAAAAACAACAGGTTTTGACCTTTTTTGCTATATTTAACACATTGTATCATGATTAACTGCGACCCTATGGTTTCAAACCACTTGTCGACTCATTTTCAGACTTATTCGATATACGATCTGGAACCGATAATTACACAAAATCGGATAACAACCGTCTGAAATTATGCAAGAGTTATCACAAAAACATCATACATACACACCAGCTATACCCTAATAAAAAAAACAACATGAAATCAGCAGATCGATTTCACAGTATTTTCTGACTATGTAATAAGGGTAAAACATCAAATATATACCATATGCTATGAAACGCGTAGTTGTATAATGAAGCAAAACAAGAATGAGATAATCTGCGTAGAAATGCATGTACGTCAACTTGTAACATATGCTACAGGAAATTTGACTGAATGTTATTTTTAAATATCTTTTTTTTAAAGCATAATTCCAAAATGACGGCCTGTAAGAATATCAAAATGTTGTTTATCGATCTTATTTCGATACGGTATATTTTGAAAATTCACTTGGCGCTGTCAATCGTTTTTCTTCTTCGTTGTACAATCCGTTTGATTTATTTTATTATTTACTAATGCGCAAGAGCATTTGTGGTAATTGTTAAAAATGAAGAAAAACAGGTAGTCAGATAAAATGCATAAAATATTGTTTGAAAACGAGTGAAAACTCAATTCATTTTACTGGGAAAGTCTGTTTTAATCAATAGTTTCTCTGCTAAGTCTGTATTTCGAAACTAATCGAACAATTATGACAAGACAATGCCTATGAAGAGAAATCTCCCAATTGTTTTATTATTTGACTAAATTCAACTTCTTTTTGACAATCGATCTATCGAAGATCTACGAGGAAAACGTATATCTTGTACAATATGAATAATCAACTTGTAATAGATCGACAATCTCCTAAAAAAGTCATGCTAAATGATGCTCGTACAAGGTATCGAACAGTAGCAATATCCTTTGTCAACTTGATCTTTTTCGCGAAATGGATACATATTTCACAATCAAATTTCCATATTGCATTCGCTACACTTATACGTGAATGATGAAAATGCCTAGTTCGTTTATTTATTTATCCACGTTAACAAATTACATGTTTTATCTATTGAATCACTCAATTGTTTCTCAATGAAAAGCAAGTTCTCGTCTATTTTGCTCCCGACGATTTTAAAAAGGAGTTTGGTCAACCGCGAATATATTTCATGCAATTCAATAGTATGAAACAAATATTTCTAATCGCTTTTTCTCGATTTATCTCCGATGTTTTATCACATATCAACGTCTTCAAGAAAAGCCATTATCTATTTATCTATACTCCAAATATCATTAACAACTACAAGTTTATTTATCATGATTAATTCAAAACTGCGTTGACATCTACGATCAAATTGATCGTCTATATACATCACTTCAGCAACATTCGCTTGACAACGCACTGAGAACACAAGATATCGACGATCTTTATCGTCTTCGGTATTTTCTTGATGGTTTGATGAAGAACTTCACTCAACAACTCCCATGCACTGTTCATCGATCAGGTAGCAAATAATATCGGAAACGCATTTTTTGCGTTGGGAAACTATGCTGAAGGTCTGGAATACTTTCAGCAAGTATTCAAAAACCAACAAGCGCGAGATTTTCTAAGTCTTGATCATGCTCAGCCAAGCGAACGAGAATCTTATATCTAAAGGAAACTCGACTCCTCGAACTATAGCAGAATTCTTAATGTAATCGGACGTATATATTTTATGGAGAAATACGCTTCTTAAAGCTTTTGAATATATCAAACTATCATGGGATATGCAAATAACACATCGGCCCTTGAATCATGAACCAATCGCATGCAGTTTCGAAAACTTGGCCGACGTACTATTTCAACAAGCATTTATGAAGCGATCATTGATTGTTGAGATTGAGTTGGCTCGCACAATCGTGCAATGGAATTGTTTTCAGAATCCTTAACGATTGCACAAGCGAATTTTGTTTCAGTAGATTATTAGCTGAATGGTACTCTGCATAAATTAGAAGCAAGGCATCGGAATCGTGAAGAATATGATTCAGCTCTGTAGTACACGATCAATGAAAATCTGCAAGATTGGCAAAATTCCTATTGTCGATTTTTCAGTAAACCATTCTATTCAAATCGATTTTCGAATGTTTTGCTCAATCACATATCAGTAAACTGAAACAATTGTCATTAATGTGATTGGTATTTTAGATCCAACAAATATCCCTGATTGGACCTTTTCTCTTAATTCAACTATATTAAATAGTCCTTTATTTTCATTTTCCTTTTCATAACAACTCAATAGCTTTTGTCTATTCAACTCCCTCCATGTGTGTAAAATAATTACTTTGGAAAATCTTCCTAATTGAAACTTCCATGCTCAATCGAGAAAAAATTGTCGTTTTTTGTTTTAACGCAATCTTTCCTCTCACAATAAATGAATTAACAGTGATTTTCTCGTCCACTTGGGTAGCACGTGAACAACACTTTATTTCTTGATAGAATAACGAGAAACCAAAACAACTTTTTCTTTTCATATCATTTAACGCAATATTCACTAACGTTGAAGACATTCTTCACCTTTTCTCTCTATGTTAATAACTCAAGAAACACAACTTTCTTAGCAACAGTAGCTTGCAGGGAAAATCATCTGGAAACAATTGAGAAGTACAATAACTCGTTTCTTTTAGACTAAACGTACATTTGACGCATACAAAGATGATCACCAAATCGATCCATGATCCTAGTCCTGTCGAAGTTCTCGAAGTACGTAAAATTGAAATCGTACCATCTGATTTGTTTTTCTTTTATTCCTATTATCGTAGACACAATCAACTAACTCTGAGATATGCATCAAAACGACGGTCGCTCGATCGAAAACATCGTAAGAGTATTTAAGAGTACACGAATCGATATTCGATTATTTTTTTGCATTAGATATGTCGATCGAGGAAAAAAACGAAAATTTCTGTTTGTGATACTATGGACGACTGTGACAGTGTTTATCGTTTTAGTCGTGATACTTCTAGTGACAAATGCCAAGCATAATGTAGCTGAAACAACAACTGTTACCACACCAACAGCAGTATCTACAACAGGATCAGCATTGGTACAAACATCATCAGGCACAAATATATCGTCTACTACAGCACTTTCATCGTCAGCCACCTCCGCACCAACGACAACAGGAATGGCGAGTAAGTCAACCACCTGCATATCTAACAACTCCGTTGTAGTCGAATAATATAATAGCTTCCACTAAATGCCGTATACTGTTATAGGTCAGCTACCGCTTGTCAGTGCAGATGGAACGATTCGAGGTGTGTATAATACAACTGTTGGCGCTAGTAGTACTGGCTCAACAGCCGGTACTGGCGTCGGTCAATATGCAGCGAGTGATCCACCAGCTAATGCATGTGATAATGACACATCAACAAAGTATTTAAATCTAGGATCATGTAATCAAACCGATAATAGTTCTCTCTGCGGTTTGAACACTGGTCTCTATCTCGAACTACAACGTGGGTCATCTTTAGTTACCGGTATACAATCATGCACTGCAAATGATTCCCTTGAAAGTGATCCACTTATTGTATCCTTAGAAGGTAGTAATTTATCCGGAACGAATCTTACGCTCGGTATTAGTTGGTCACTCATTTATAATGGTACAAGCGGATTAGGTACGGATCCTGGTCGATCCAGTTGTGGTTCTATCCAGTCAATAAATAATTCAGTTCAATACAAGAGCTATCGATTTCTTGTTTTTGGCAAACGGTCGATGTCGAATAGTGTTCAATATTCCGAAGTTCGATTGTTTGGATACTAGTCTTTCCTAGATTTTCCATTGAGTAATTCTTTTTTTATGACAGGCGTTTATTCACTTGATTGGTTATGCGAAATAAATTCTACTAAGAGAAAGGGTTTGTTTTTTCTCTATAATCAGAAATAAATATAGAAAATAAACGTATTTAAGTTATATAGCTAGAACATAGACTAAGTTACATCAGAGGCTCTCGTTATACTTTGCTTGCTCTTTTGTAAAGGAGAAAAACAAAGATTAATATAACACATGGCAGCATCAGTTTCTTTTTTCACATGAATTTATTTTTCATCAGATAAGAGCTTAAAAGTGTTATTCAGAAATTCAGTTCGCACACCTTTTTTTCCATAAAAGCGAACCATACGAGATTTGAAAAAATGTTGCAGATCAATATCGTATTGTTTACAATCACGATAGTGATATTCCACAGCAATTGTGTGAATAGTCTTGCTCATGACACTGGTTTCGAAGCTAGTGCATCTGCAAATATTGGTGGGAATGGTGCACCAATATTTTCCATTCCATCACGCACTATAACCGGAACAACGTTTGGTAATTCAATTATGAATATTGGCCCGAATCAACTCAGAGAAGATATGATTTTTGCTGAACTTCAAGCCGGAAATATTCCTGATTTCATGAGAACTCCGATTCCAATTTCGGTTACAGCTGGTAATGATACACTTACATATTGGGTTCTTCCTGATGTTCTCTGCGTTGGTACAAATGCCGATTATTTACGAACACCACTAAATCCGTTAACAGCTCGGAGAGTTGCCGATATATACGGTGCTGTTCTGCCAACAAAGAAGATGGCGCATCAAATCTGGCAAGCAGCAACNTTACAGCTGGTAATGATACACTTACATATTGGGTTCTTCCTGATGTTCTCTGCGTTGGTACAAATGCCGATTATTTACGAACACCACTAAATCCGTTAACAGCTCGGAGAGTTGCCGATATATACGGTGCTGTTCTGCCAACAAAGAAGATGGCACATCAAATCTGGCAAGCAGCAACAGTCAAGTTAACACCTAGTCCAAATGGTCCACCCTACGATTCGACAATGATGTCAACAGAACGCATGGTATTTCATAATACGAAAATTCAAACTGCGCTCGGCAATAAAACCCCTGGTGAATTGATTAGCGGTCATAAAAAAGATGTGGTAATCACTACAGGATTATTGACATATCCACAAAATGTCGCCATTGTCGGGTGGTGGTACCCATCAGGACAAATGATTCAACCACTGAATTACAAATCACACGATCGATTTTATAAAGACTACAGTCATGGCATACGATTGGTTAATCGCATGGTAACAATCAATGGACAATGGTACGATATATATGATGTGTTACGCAATGCAGCAGTAGCATCACTAATAAGTGATGAAGGTGCATTTGATGCTACACAAATGTACACTTGAACTTTTACAGGAATCGGGAATATAACATAATAAGACTGACTCTTTTATTGCAATAAAATATGACACTGATATTTCATGAAATGATTTACTACACGAATGAATCAGTCTTATTTTTCTTTGAGAAAACGAAGACTTTCAATGGCAAGATAGTTACAATCACATGTCTAAAGAAAGAGACATACATTTTTTCATCGCGCTACAAAACAGAACAACAAAAACTTATCTCTTCACATCTTGCTGCAGAGTTTTTCTGATTTGCACAAGACGTGACAATTTTTAACGTGTGTACATGGAATCATGCGAATGTCCCATTACTGGACAAATGTTCGAAGATCCTGTTGCAGGTGACAATGGACACACATATGAACGAGCAGCAATCGTAGATTCGTTGTCACGAAATAAAACAAGTCCTATGGCAAGACAACCTATGAGTATAGATTCATTGAAACCATACTGTACAACGAAGAAAATGATTGATGAATGGAAAGCCGTATCCGGATCGCAACAAATTCAGCATCAGTTTCAACTTGATGTAGATATTCGCAAGGGACCATCAATTATAATTTTGTGAATTGACGGAGCAAAAGCTTAATCGAGAAACATCGTTCTATGTCCAGCTCAGTTATCATCCACGCATTGTCCGCACTTTTGGTCTTGTACAATGTAACCCTGGCTCTGTTATGCTCCTTCAGGAACGTGTCTCACGTAGGAATCTTTTTGAAATGCTCCAAGAAAATGGATTTAAACCAACAGAACGCGTTTTGATAAGAGTCTTTGAACAAATATGTGATGCTATGGATCTATCTGGGTGATATTGGTATCATTCATGGAGACTTGGCTTACCGAAATGCTTTCGTTTTTCGATCAAATCCAAGTGAACCAAGGGAAAATTTTGTGCAAGTATCGTTTATTCCATACTGAACAGTTCATCTATGTCTACAATGATTGTCGTTCCCAGTGCGTTACGCTGCTCCTGAAACTCTTCAAAATTCTGACCAATCAAGCTGTTCAGAGAGATCTGATATATATTATTGAGGGTGTTCTTATGTGGGAAGCTTGTTCCTACGGGTAATTACCATGCAGTTCTCTGCATGATGATAACGAAGTTCGAAAACGAACACTGAAGGACGAGACACTGGCCCAGCAATTACTGTGCAAACATTCACTTTGGAGAATCATCCATCACTGCTAGAAGTTCCAAGCTACAAATCGTCCGTCTTTCATAGATTTGAATGAGTCTTTACTGGCAATCCATACTACAGTACCATCCGCGTACATTAATTCATCTTCATCCGTTTGTAGTTAATCATACGTTTCTTTCATTTTATTCATTTCAACCTATTCCTTCATTCTTTAGATCGACCAATCGTTCAGCTTCGAGATGATATTGTATCGATTCCTTGTGAATTTTGTCAACAGTTATGCACACCTGATACTCTCAATTCTCATGAAGTACCTACTCCTAAGAGCTAACTAGTATCAACACAGTACTTCTAATACAAATATTCGTTATTCAACAATCGATTCATCCCAAAATTCTTTCCCCTGGTCTGGAAACAGATCCGTTTTCCAGCAGCCGACACTATTTCCTTCGTCCAGTATGATTGAAATTCATCAACCGTATGCGAACCGATCAATACATAGGTCATACGACGACCACGACTCCAAAGAAACCGACATTCGTCTAAGATTCAAACCCGTATAGAAACCATCCGACGAGGAAGAATAGAATGAAGCTGTCTGTACTCAAACATCGGACCTGTATACGTTGCTGTGGAAGTGGTCAATAAACCATGTTACACATTGTTTTGTCGACGGACCAAAGCAAAAGCACGAATTCGAAAAATAAAAGTAAAGGTGCAATTCAAGTATGAGGCACGTCGACAACTTGTGAATATCGGTATTGGTATACGGAGATTTAATATGCATCCTGGATGTTATGTTATTAGTTTCATTTAGACATGACAGCAGCGTCATTTTTCGCTTTTATTTAAAAAACTGACACTGAGAAGAAAAAAGAAAGGATCATTCTCTATCATTGCAGTTGTCGGATCCATTTAGCTAATAGGTACATAGCCGAATTCCGATTGCAATAATTATTTGAATCAATTTTTCTCCATTCGATATTTAATTTTGATAGGACTTCTGCATAAAGACAGACGTAACTAATCGGAAAGGTTTCTAAATCTTCAATAGTCATCTCTTCACCATCTTCATCAGTAATTAAACTATCAGTAACGCCAGCCTCATTCACCAACGTTCGATAAGTTGGACAGGTTTTTTTCAATTCAATATCTCGATGAATATAATCATAAATAGGCATCGATGAATCAATCAAATTCACATAGATCCAACGATACATGACGCCAGGTGATAAATGTCCGAAATGATGTAATGGAGCATCACTAAATATCGATGGAATACCATAACCATCAGGTTCAATTGATGGAATCAAAATCCATTCATAGTCATTTGTTTGCAATGATTGCAAATTCTTAATTGGAGAATCGTTTCCTTCGAGAAGATTTGTAACATGAAGTTTGAATTGATTTAATAATTGGTCAAATGTTCCCTTTTTTGCTTGATAAACATAATAGGAAAATTGCAATCGTTCATTTCGGAATTGTATTATATCGCCATGTTTTAATTGATTTAAAGCAGGAAAGATCTTCGTCGATTGATTTTTCAACTCTAAATTCCTTTGTTCACACGGTTGTTTATCCAACTCCATTCTTATACATTCTAATTGACGACGGAAATCTTCTTCTTCCTCGTCTTCATGTGTTCCACTGTCTTCTACTAAATGACATTCATTCAATCGATAATGCTCTTTAATCAATAAATCATAAAAACTTTCATTCAGTAAAACACAGCAAGCATCTGGACGAGCTAGACCAACTGATTCTGGAATACTTGATTGTTTCTTCTGCAGAATTTCTTCACAACCAGATAATGCTAACAATGAATGAGTTTTGATAACACTTTCTGCTGGCAACTCCCAATTCGGATACTGGTACAGTTTCGGTAATGTTGAAGTGTATTTTTTATCAGAAGAAGCCATTTTATACGGTATAGATGACGCCGGTATAAATTAAATTCTGCTAGTTTTTATAAGAATGTCATTTCACCATAGAGTAGAAATTACGTATTCTATCTATTTCAAGGCCAATTAAAAATACCTACTAATAGCGACATTTTTGACGATTTTCTACGATAATTATCGATAAAAAATATGTTATGAATCAAATTTTTCTTTCTTTCTGTATGTATTATTTTGATTTTCTCTTATATTCAAAGGAGAGAGGAAGAAAAACAAAATACCATGTGCCTTTGCGCTCGTCTTGTCGAGTTGTTATTCTCTTTCTATTCGTCCAGGCTTATCGTATACATATTGCCTTGCAAATATTTATTAAGTAAAACACAAAGCGCACTCCTCATTCTATTTATTTTGCGACCTTTCTAACGAACAGTAATATGACATACAAAGAATTACTGCATATGCCATTGGATAATGGTGTTAATATTGCTTACCGTCTTTCACATCCGATCGATAAATCGTTGGAAACCATTGTTATGCACCATGCTTTCTTAATGAATTCTCGATTTTACGATCAACAATTTAAGGATACTCGATATGCAAACTATAACCTGATATCAATCGATGCGCATGGCCATGGAGAAACAACAGGTCGTGGAGACAAATTCACGTTTTGGGATACTGCTTCGGATTCCTTACAACTTCTTACCAAGCTTGGCGTAGATCGGTTTTATGCAATGGGAACTACTCAAGGAGCTTCTATTGCTCTTCGAATGGCTCTACTCGAACCTCAAAGGGTCAAAGGATTGATTCTGCTGGCAACTACAGTCTATGCTACGCCGGAACAAGCTAGAATCAATGCAGGCAAAGGTCGTGCCAAGTGGTGTGAAACAAAAATTCCATCCGATGAGGCAATAACAATGAGAGCAGGATCATTTGGAGGTCCTACACGCATTAACGAAAAGGTATTTGAAAAACTCAAAGAAATGTGGATTCAACGACATGCTGGTGCTGAAGGTTATGATCCAGCATTGAATTGTCTTCTCGATCGTGATGCAATTGATGATCAACTGGACAAAATTACAATGCCAACCATGGTTCTTCATGGATCCGAAGATCGAATTATCACAACAGACGAAGTCAATATGTGGGTACCGAAACTGCCTAATCTGTGGAAGTTTTTAGTTGTCGAGAGAGGTGTTCACCATCTTCCATTGACAGAACCGGGCAATGATGTCGCTGCCGACTTGATCACTCAATTTATCAAAGAAACATCATAAACATAATCTACTCTTTTCCTTCGAAACGATACTTTTTATTGATTAAATAGAATAACTGATTTTATTAAATAAAATTCGCTTGTTTAAAACGCAAGTATAAAATAGTTTTTAACCTTGCTACTGATATGGTACTTTGACAACAATATCATTTTGATCAGTAACGCAGGTGATACGTTTTGGATCAAGCATTTCATCTTCTATCCCGTTTCGTGCATTGTAAGGACGAAGGGCTATATAGCGTGAGATAAAAACAATGATTCGAATAAAGTATAAGCAAAGTTGCGAGTCTTACTGCTATCGGATGCAAGTATTGCTTGAGATGCTTCTTGAAACGATCGTCCAACTAATTCTGGCCACTCTCTACGTGTTGACATTGTGAATCGAATGAAAAATAAACATTGACGAATCCTTTGAACCCTATCCCACAGAAAAATATCAGTCTATCCAAGCGAAACAATAGGAGATCTGTTATAATTGGCCAGACAAATTTTGAAAGAAATCTCGAGTAACTTTAACATCGACAAATATAATATGCTTTGCTTTTCTTTATTAATTCCCACGTGAGATGCTCATTTAAAGGCAACTACTGGACGATAGATGGCGCTTTTCTTTGTATGGATATTGTTGAAATATGAACGTAGAGTGTTAATGTTTTATTCTATATCTTAATGCTTCATATTTGCCAAAAAAGTATATCCAAAATATGGCAGATTTTCTGATACGTTAGCATGGAAATAATAAAATCTCATAGAAAAACGACCCGCATGACTTCGTGTATGGTTAGGTAGTGCTCCTGGAAAACTAATTTTGTGCAGTTATTGTCTTTTGTGCACGTACACACTGCTTCAGATTTAAAATAATTAACAATGAAATGTTATTGGGTAGGCACGCAAGTTCCGAGCGTTTTTTGCTCGTTGGATAAAAACTTTATTTTTCAAAACTGTTACGGCATGAACCCACGCACAGTCCACTCCCACTCTTCTTTTTCTCTTCCCTTCTCTCTCGCAGTCGTGTCCACTCACCTAGAGCGTATGAGATCATTTCATCCGTCTCTGTCGTCTACCTAAATAAATGAGCTAATGTTGCCGACAACAATAGAGAATACATTGTTGGTTGATGTTTCGTATCTGTGTTTCAAAATAAAGCTGTTATTGAACGAGAATAAAACGCTCAGAGCTTATGTACCAACCAATATCAATTTATCGAAAAGTAAACATATTGAAACTGAATCGAAGGACTGAATTTAATGTTCAAACTATATGTTTTCTCTGTTCATATGAATAACATTGTTACTCAGATTAAACTCAACCAGCATTCTAATATCTTTCAACATTTTATTAAAATAGAATATGAATTATATTCACATGTTCGTAGTTTATTTGCAATCTGAACATTAGCTCTTGGTGGATTGAATGCATTTTTCTTTTAATATAAAATACGTATGAAATAAGTGAAATACAACTAGGAGTAATGATATTATTTTAGATATAAAATGATTAACCAGTTTATTTCATGCTGTTAGTTCTGATACACCTAACATTATGCATAAATGTATTCAGAATCTGTCTATAGAGAATAAGGAACGGCTATATGTCAGAAGACGGAAAACCATCATAAAGAAGGAAAGAAGTACATAATGTACCGGAGTGATATTGTACGGAGAAAAGGATTGAGCTTTGAGGGGAAAAGTAGTAGACGAAAGAGAACAGAATGTCCTTGATATTATTCGTAGTAACGACGGATGCTTGAAAGGAATCAACAATACAAACAGACGGAAGTACTCAATATAGACAGATCGATGGTGTGTATATAAGCTACGTTATCTGTATTAAGACATTCTCAATTGACGGCTACAACAAAACACAACAACAACACAATACTCGTCGGTGTATTCGCTATTTATTGGTCCTCTTCTTTTCTAAGTAAGCGAAGACAACACCAACATTGATTCAATTCTGTGTGATTCTGAACAATTTGAGAAAGCGACAACAATAGGTATTATCAAAGAATAGGAGACTTACTTCTATTCTATTCCTTTATTACAGATTGATTTCTATCGAATTTAATAGTCTCTTCTTTCCTTGGATATTCTTAATATTATTCTAAACGATTGCTTTTGTTTTTGATTTTTTTTCATTTATAACAACATTAGACGCCTTATCACATGCCGTTGAGTTGTTCAATCTTTCGCTCTTTTCTATTTTATGAACAGAATATATATCGTCGTTTAGTATAAGAATTGTTTCTAATTTTGCGTGAATCGAACCGATTTACTTGCTCAATCGATTATTCGTTTTTTAGTCTATTGTTGTGGTCTATGCTTTTCCTTTTGACCACAAAATAAAAGGTTAATTGATATCTTGTTCAAGTTAGTGGGGCGATATTGCAACTAGACTAGGTACTAGAAAAGTAGAACAAATATCGTGAAAACACCATGAAACCGTCATATTGTACAGTCAGATCTACTCTTTTCTTTCTATGTAGTCGCAACTTTGTAGGTTCTACAATGTAAACATCGACGTTTTGTGTTCTGTCTGCATTTCGTCTGCCGCTAAGATGTGTTGGGATTCTTCCAATATACGACGTATTGGGCTTTTGTTTTTCCATCATGTGTAATCATACACATCCTATATATAGATGTATACGTCTTTACATATGTGGGTGTGTGATCCTCTTCTGTTGTCATAACAAACGCCTAGATGTTACAAAATATATTTTTATTTTCTTTTACTGCTATCAAAAAAATACAATTTTCCTTACACGTTACATCCACCATTGAGAGAACATTATTTCTCTATTTATTTACCATCAAAAGTATTGTCTGCCTCTGTCTTTCATCATCAGACCGTGATATCATCGTCATTATTGTTCTCAGTATCGAAACAACAATATGACCTTCTTCGGCTTTTATACATCTCTATTAGAATATCCGTTTTTAGCTATAGTCTATTTCATATGCAAAACTTTTTGAAGGAAGTTAATTGAACTAACTTTCGAGTTTTCTATCATGACGATCATCGAAAAGAAACTGAAAAGGAGAAAATTAGTTTTTCATCTGTTACATTTGAACCCGCACTTTTCTGACCGCATCTACCATGTTTAAATCCACCTTGAAACATCCGAATTGTATAGGAATGCTTTGCATACTAATGTTCCATCATTAGATTTTCGTCTGTTCTAGATTGATACACGCCATCTGTTTCTTTGTCTCTTTGGCAGTCGATACGTAGGCGGAGGTACGGAAAAGATGAATGTTGACACGGTAACTACAAAGCAGGCTATTGGACGACATGGCATTATTGGGAGTCTGTATGATATTCGTAATGATCAATTTGAAGGCGGAAACTTATTCAATCAACAAATACCGTCATCGATCGTTTTAATAACGGACTGTGCCAGTTCTGATTATCTTATGGACGACAATAAGTCACAAAGTGAAACCTTGAATAATCTGAATATTGAAGGATCAATGAAATTAAGTCTGCTGTCAGGTGTCCTTAAAGCCGAAGGTTCAGCTAAATATTTAAATCAAACAAAAACAGATAGTAGAACAGTTCGCGTTACATTCACGTATAAAGCAAAAACCAAATATGAACATTTACAAATCAGTATGACGGATTTACTTAAGTGTGTTTCATTCGATGCATTTCAGAATCCACATGCAACACATTGCGTTATTGGTATTACATATGGAGCATGTGTAGCAGCTACATTCGAGCAAACGGCGTCGAATTCTAAAGAAGCTGAAGAAGTTCAAGGAAACCTTGCAGCAGAATTCAAAAAAGGTTATATAGATGTCGAAGGTAGTGTAAAGATGAACAAGGAGGATAAAAAGGATTCAGTCGCAGATTCAATGAAAATTACTCTATCAGGTGATATTTTAATCGACAAGATTCCAATTACAATGAAAGACGTTTTTGACATCTTCGAAAAGGTGCCATTTATGCTGTCAAAACTAAATGATGGCAAGGGAAAACCAATAGAATTTGAGCTATATCCCTTACAACGATTGGCCAAAGTTTTCAATTGCGAATTGAAAATTGAACGGTTAGTAGTATTTCTAAACTCCTGAAAATCTCATTTCAAAAATGTGATTCTGCAATGGTTTTGAATAATCACTAATAATATATCTTCTGATGTGTTATTCAAGCGAAACTATTCGAATCGGTTTTTTAGAATGATCAAAGAAGTGACGAGTGCCGTTGTTAGTCGTATTGAAAATATTTTCGAAGAAATAACTCATGCGAAAAGAATGTTCAATGACTTTGTTGCCAAAATTGACCCATGGCAAGAATGGCTTCCACCAGAATGGACAAGAATTGTTTATGAGAAAAAAACAGAGTTAGCCGGTCAACAAGTACACACACAACGTGAATTGGCTACTTTGATCCAACAGATTCGTCGTGGCGAAGCTGATGAAGCAAAAATGGTACACCTATTGGATAATTTTGATCGTGAAAATCCATGTTCGACGAGATCTATCAAGGAATTCTTGAGAGAAAATGAAAGAATTGATGCTAAAATTCGATCCTTGGGCGAATTCGATCAAAAAGCATCTACAGAGGAAGAAAGAAAACCGAATACAGCAGTTCTATTAAGAGAGTTCACATCAATTCAAGACTTTGTATTGCGTTATAATGATACCGATGTTTTCCTTTTAAATATATCAAATAAATGGGAACAAGACAACAAAGAAAACTGGTACAAGCAACTTCGATATTTCTGTCATCTTATGCACGGAACAGAGAACGGTAAAATGCCAATTACTCGAGTTATCGATCACGATTTACACGTTAATCTGCATATGAAACCTGACGCTTGTGTCATTTTTTATGCGCACGACGGAGCCATAAAGTCTCGCGATTATTATTGCACTGCGTGGGGTAAGTCTATACACCTTTTTTCATCATGAAGCAAACAGAATGTATGTGATCAAACTTTTTTTTTTCAGAAACGCTGGACCCGATGGTCATTAGAGAGATTAAGTTGAAACACAAATTCATGTTCTTGAATGACAAAGCTGTTCAACTTTGGCATAAAACATTCATCAAACGATCGTAAATAACGCGAACATTTGATTTCAATAATATTATTTACAGCTTTGCTTCTTTAGACCCAAAGGTCAACTAAATGAAGAAGATTTTATCAGTGCATACCAACAGTTATATACATCGTAAATTCTTTTTCAAATGTCCTATCTCGTCTATGTATACATGTGCGTGTGCATTTTAGAGGAAGTGCAGGACCATACTGTAGGCATATATTTCATAAGATTGATGACGACAATAGTGGAACTATTAGCTTCGGAGAATTTATGTCAGCCATATCCTTGTCACTATTGGCTGATATAGAACAACAACTTAAATTTGTATGTACTTATTTGCAAACGATTGCTTTAAACCGAGCTTTTTATTCAAGGTTTTTAAACTTTGTACTCAGAAAGATTCTAAACATGCTCATAGCGACGAACTAATTAATTTTATAGAACTGATCACTGAATTAGAAGGCGGAGAAGATGCGGTTGATCCTGTCGCTGCAGAAATGATTGTTCATCAGATCATGGAATCGAACAAAAATACAACTACCGGAAGTGAATGTGCCAAAAATGAAATTAATGAAGAAGAATTTGTTGACAAATGGTCTGTATACTTTTTAAAGCTTTTGATAAACAAAAAACCTCTTTTTATCTCAGTATGAAAAAATACGATTTGATTCTCGCATTCTTACCGCTCTTCTGCAGTGAGTAGCTTATAGTCCAAACTATTTCTTATAATGTGACACACCTTATTTAGAAAAATCGCTCGTTGATCATGCTGGCTTGATCAAAAAGCGACAGGTAGGTATCACACAAGATGAAATTCTCGAACAATATCGAAAGATATTGGAAGAACTGTAAATATCGTTTGATCATGTCAACTTCGATTCATTCATTCATTTCTGTATTTATAGTCATAGAGGAATATTGACAAAATCGAGTTATACGAAAACGCTGAAGGACTATAATCCAGAGTATTGTTAAGTTTTTTGTATTATCAGACAAATAATCATAAAGAATCTTTTATTGATGTATTTAGAGGAAATTCCACGTCTTTCTGCAATTATATCTTCAAAGGAATTACTAAAGGTCGAAACAATATTATTAATTTCGATTGTTTTTTGGATGCACATCAATTGTTAGATCCGATAGATGTTGAACATGCTCTGACAGCGGTGAGTTCGACTTTAAGAGAAAAGATTTCCTAAATAATTTCAGTTTATACCATTATAGGCATTTAATCTCTGCGATATAGATCGTTGTGGAACAATTGGTTCAGCTCAAATAGAAACGTTTGTAAAGATCATAGCTGAACTAAATGAAAAACATACTTCAACAAGTTCATACAATGCTTCGACTTATGCTCTCAAGCATCCAAAGTCGATAGCTAAAGCAATAATGGGACATAGTGACAACGAGAAGGATAATCAAATTAAAAGCAAGAACTTTGTTGATTGGTATAATTTTCAAACGAATCTTATAATATTCTAGACAATCTATCAAATATCTTTATGTTTTACTTAGTTGCAAAAACGATTATTGGCTGTGTGCAGCAATTTTACCGCTTAACTCAGGTAATTTTTTCCTCCTTCATGTAATAAAAGACTATATTTGAACTAATTCACACAAATTCTATTTAGTGAATGTTCATCACGGAGTTTCTAGACGGAATCACTCAAAGCCTCATATCAACATCGCCACGATCGGTCATAAGTCACATGGTAAGACAACTCTAACAGCTGCCATCTTCAAAGGTAGGAACGATGCAGATAGATTCATATTTTCGATATACAGTAGATTTGTACGAATAGTCCTGCATGAAAAAAGACAAAAAGAAAATAAGCCGGACGAGAAAGTCATCCCAGTGATCGAAGATAAATCCTACAAAAAATTAATCTCAGTGATTCAAAATGAAACACATTCATCACAGAAACAGAGTAAGTCTTTTAAACTTCCTGTCATGACATTTTCTACTTCTCATTTGAACAGGTCATGTTATCGCAGTGGCATATGAAACGATTGCACGTCGTTATGTTCATTTTGATTGTGCCGGTCATCGAAAGTTTATCAAGAATATGATTTCGACTGCTGCGGTGCTTGATGGAGCAATCTTAGTTGTAGATGCTACCGAAGGTATTATGCCACAAACACGTGAACACTTGAGAATTGTCCGCAAATTTGGTGTAAAAAATATCGTCGTCTTTCTCAATAAGACAAAAGACGTCGACGAAAAGAAATTGAAACAGATAGAAATAGAATTGAAGGAATTACTGGTTCTTGATGCAAACAATGAAGATTTTATTCCTATAATACGTGCATGGGAACATTCTAGCAATAGAGAGAAGCCAACTGAGATAGATGCTGATGCAATAGACAAGTTGTTGCATGCAATCGACGTTTTTATTCCATCACCGTACAGACATGTTGACAAGAATTTTTTAATGACGATCAGCGATATTCACAATATTTCTGGCAAGGGAATTGTAGCCAAAGGCGTCGTGCAAAGAGGTACCGTTCATCAAGGAGATCAAGTCGAAATTGCCGGCTACGGAGCTATAATTAACGCGATAGCAACCAAAATACAAACGTTCAAACAACAAATAGATCGTGCTAAAAATGGTGACTATGTCGGCTTGCTTTTACGAGATTTAACGACGAAACAAATTCGACGTCGACAAGTTATTGCCATGCGCAAGACTGTAACACTTCATAAACACTTTACGGTGGACATTTATGTGCTGACAAAAGAAGAGGGTGGTCGGCATACACCTTTTTTTCAAACTTATCAACCACAAGTGTTTTCCAAAACTGGTGTCGCCACTGCTAAAATCACTTTCCTAGATGGTCAACGGAGAGCCATGCCAGGTGATAATTTAAAACTGAAATTGGATTTGTTCAAAGGAATGGTTATTGAAGAAAAGGATCCCATATTGCTTTATGAAGGTGGGAAATTAGTTGCAACTGGCGGAGTTATTCAAATACTTGATTAATCTAAAAAAAAACTGAAACTTACACATATTATCCTCTTTTTTAGTTGTAGTCTTTTGTAGCAAACCTCATTTTCGACTTTTTTGCTTTTCTAGATAATAACTAAGACGATGTCTTCGAAACACCAAACAAGTCAGACATGGATTTTAGCTGATGAACTCGAAAAACTTTTAACCAACAAGTCTGCTGAAAGAAAACTTCAAACTGTAATAAAGAACGCGGCATATATACATGATTTATTTGTTAAATTAGTCACCGTGATTGAACAGTATGATAAACAAGGAAAAAATATCGATCAACAAGCAGATTTTTCGGAACAATTATCAAGTTTCAAAGAGTTAATTGAGGAAAAGATTGAAAACTCAAGTGAAAATGTTGGTATAATTTCATCATTGGAAAATTGTTTAGCAGCTATAATAGAGCATTATCGACTGATTCGCAATAATGTTCAAACTTTGGAAGATATTAACCAAAAGATCAAGGAAAAAGTTCAAGGAAAAAGGAATAAAAATGATATTGGTCGATTAATTATTCGAGCTATTGATGAGAAAATACCAGATTTGATTTCTTTTGATCCTCGTGGTCTGAAATCTGAAAGGGAAAAATCAGATATTCTAAAACAATATTATGATCATTTTCTCAATTATACACCATTGATTCGAGAATTGTCAGAAAATATCTTCGACAATGACGCAGAATATATTTTCAAATTGGAAAATTTACAAGCGAAACTATTGAGCAAAAACTCGGTTAATATTAAAGATTATTTTTTAAAATTAAAAGACAAAATTCTCGATGAGAACCGAAGTTATTCAACTGAAGTTTTATTACGAAGTTTCGTTCAAAATCCATTGGTACACATCAGTGTTTCTAATAGTTCGAAGTTTTATTCTTCACAATTGATTCAAATATTTGAAAAACTAATCACATCAGATTACCAAAGATGCATTGAACCGTTGACAACATTAATATATCACTTCGATCGAACCATTTTTAAACATTTCAATTTAACTATATTTGAAAAGAATGAAATTCTCGATTGTATTTTCAAAACTCTCTACGATAAAGGTATTGAATTATATTCGAATTCCAACGGGTCGATTTGCAGGAAAAACTTCGAAGGAAAATTCGCGGACTTCTTCGAGTTAATCTTATCGAAAAAACCGGAACTATTGCATCGATTACGAGATTTGGTTATTGACGAAAACAACAGCAAAGGAACCTTTGATTTACTATCGAATATCTATGGTCAACATATTCAAAGTTTAAAATTCAATCTCTCAAATGATATTACCATTGTTAAGCATTGTTTCAATTATCTTTATCTAAAATCATTACAATATGAAAAACTTGCTGATATACCCAAACCATCATTAGTTGCGCGGTTATTATTCTATATTCATACGCATGATAACCAAATGTGTTCACACGAGACTGAAAAGAAACATGAAGAAGATTTACTTGGTTTGAAAAATGTTTTCCTTCAAGTTTACAATGAAGAGAATTGCATTCATTTGAATTGTCTTATTGAAATTTTGAAAATGTTTATGAATATTCAAACGTATGACTTTCGTTTGAGAACTATTAGTACAGCTATTTGCAAATTAAAAGATACGTGGAATCCGAATGAAAAATTCCATATAAAAATTCAAACGTTACGAGAGTTTTTCAATCACACGAATAATGAAAAGGAGCTTTGTTTACGTTTAGTACGATCATTTAATATTCATTTATTGAACGATATTTTCGAAGATAAGAATGTCGTTTTAACAAAATTATCGGAATACAATCCCAATTTCAAATTATTTCTTGAGATAAGTAATGAATATGAAAATATTTTTCATATTGATCGTAATTTAACTCCGGGATTTAATATTCCATATTATTTATCTCTTCAATTAATTCACGATGAACGATACAATAGTACAGCAAAGAATCAACAAATTCTCATGGCGGTTTTATTCAAAGTATTGAATTCTTCATCGGAAAAAGATAAAGAAGAATTCTTGAGAAGTACAAATGAATTCAACAACGAATTTATGAAATTATTTCAATCAGTTAATCAATTAATCGAGTTTTATAATCAAAGCGACTATAAAGATATTCGTCATGATCTACAACGAATGTCCATTGGATATATTTTAAATGGTTTTGGCAGAAAAAATGATGGAAATTTACATGAGAGAAATGAATATGTAAGAACAATTATTGAAAATATGATTAATTACAAATTTGAACATGTGACTAAAGTAATTGACTCTACGAAATCAAATACTGAAGTATTCAATATGTTTGATAGAATAATAAAAAGAAAAGATGATTATAATTTCTACGATTGGACAGCAAATACCAGTAAATTAGGTGACAAATTATATTTCTTATATTGTTATCATCAATATTCAAAAGATCAGTTTGATACGTGGTTTAGAGAAATCAATCGAAATATAACCGATGAAAGTTATGTAAGAATTCAAGATCATAGAAAATCAGTCGAAAATGATTTTGAAGAGAATAGTGATGCATTGAAACATTTGAATATTAATTATTTACAACATAATCAAGTTGGTGCATTAGCGTTAATCTATGATTATCTGGCGGAAGATTCATCGACAAGCAAAGCGAATCTCTTTATGAAAATCGGCACGGGTCAAGGAAAATCGTTAATAATTGCCGAAACAGTTCGAAAAATTGTTCAAATGAGTCGTAAATCTACTGGACCAAAGCAAAAGATATTTGTTATCACATGCTCAGATCGTCTAGCTAAAATGGACTTTGAAAATTTTCAAAGATATTACACATATCTTGATATTCAATCCATTTATTGTTCGAATGACAGTTCTATAAAAGATTTTTCTGATGCAGATGTTATCTATGCTGATTTAAACACTTATTTCAATGTCTTAAGAAAATATGGATTTAATGCGTTGATAAAATCAGAGCCAATCAATTTGCCCGATCTTAATGATGCTATATTAATTATGGATGAATTTGATAGTTTAGTTCTCGATTATGATCATATATTTCAAGTAGTATATCGTTTTAAATTAGAAAATTATAATGAAACAATGCGTCTTGATCATAAAGATGATGTTCGAAAATTATTTCATGGAGTATTTTCAAAAGAAGTGGAACAGAAATTTGAAACTCTTATTGACCGTTGGTGCGAAAAACTCTTATGTGAAAAACAGGAAGAAGATGCGAAAAATGACAGTAGAATGTTTCAAGATGCACTGGGGAACGAGCATACATTCAGTAGTTCGTTTTTGAAAGGATTGTTGCAAGGATCCACAGCTAATTTTGTTCATTTTTATTTGCATCCTTTGGTGTTTTATTGCAAATTTAAACACATTATCGGATTCTCAGGAAGTATAACATTAAACGGAATGGATCAATTAAAAACTTTATTTGATAATAAAAGTTGTCTTTATTATGAAATTCCACCATTTTTCGGCTTGTCAAACCTTCGAAATAATCGAACATTTGAAAACCAACCAGGTATTGTGGTGAAAGACACACATGACTATTTAAATGCAATTCAAGAAGAAATCAAACGTCGCCATTCGGAACAGCCAATTCTCATATTCGCCGATTCATTCAAGAAATCCTTTCAAGAAAAATCGGATTATCAATGCATCTATGAAAAACTAATCGAAGCGAAACAAACATACCTTACAAACTCAACGATTATCAAAATCATGGAAGAAACGGATATTCATGAAAATATCCATAGAATTGGTAGACTCGGTTCAATCACGTTAGCAACTCGAATCATTGCTCGTGGTGCTGATATAAAAGTGCATAAAAATATCAAAAAGGGTTTACATTTACTACTAACATATTATCCTGAAAGAGAAAATGTTTACATACAAATGCTTGGTCGAACTGCAAGACAAGACGCAAAAGGTTCTTATTCCGAGATAACAAGGACGCCGAAAAATTTTGTTGATGTAGTTGAAGTCAAAGTTGATCCAAGAAAGAAAGTCTATCATAATGTCAATGAATATTTTTACAAAAACATACCTTCAAATTTCAAAGATCAAAATTTGGCTATCAAATGGAATCTATTTTCGTGTTTAATGCAACAAATGTCCGACGCAGAATTGGATCAAAATGACCTAATTAAATTTATTAATAGCAATATTTTTAACTTGTAACTTTTGGTTTTTAGAAGAGTAGAACGAAAATGTCTGCTTAGAAATAGCAGTCATTACACAAGAATCACTCCCAATGTCGTAGAAAGCCATGTTATTGAATTTATTGTAGATGTGAATTAGAACTTTAGCTTTGAGGGTGGGTGTGGGTGACTGAGTAATGTAGTTCAGGTCTATTAAAAGTTAATTGTGGTGATATTTTGAAACATCTCCTATTTTATTTATGAGAGAAAAAAGTGAGAATAATTCGTGTTACTATATGCCAAAAAGTATTGAAAAAATGACACTTTTTTGTGAGGTGAGAATATTTTAATAGATGATTATAAAACATGCAAACTATGTGTAGAAAATAAGGATATAGGGGAAAGTCAGATGTACTTAAAATACTGAAGATTTTGTAAGCAATAGTTCGATATTGTAGATAAACAAGCGGTTAATTTCGTTTATTGTGTCGCGATCAACAAACAAACAAAAAACTACAGGTTAATTATTAGAAGTAGTTTATTAAATCAAATAAAGAAAGAAAACAAGAAGAAAATAATATTTTGGTATGAAAGAGTTCACACCGGAATTTACGTCGATGAATTCCCATGGATAATAATTATTTGCTATTTGAATCATCTGTTTGATTTTTTCTTGCGTATTACATAAATTTCCCTTATTGCAAGTGTAACCAAGATGATTCCAGTCCAAGGGAAGTTCCGAACTGCCTTGTACAAGTGTTATATCATAATATAGATATTGAAATATAGTCTGCGAGCTTGTATTTCTACATTCACCTTTAAAATCAGGTCTCCTATTCTCGATAATTTCATATCCATGGCATCCGTAAGCATTGATACACGACTTCGGTTGATTATGATTATCTGCACATTGTTGAACGTTGGTGCCGGTCGGGTCATACAATTCATTCTGTAATTCGGTTAAAACCGATTGTTTGCTAATCAACGTTGATATTGTTGTTCGATAAAACACCTTCGCACAATCATTTGCGTCTTTACATTTGTAGGTTACATTCGAAAATAACATTTTCGGTTGAGCGAATTTGTTTTTAACTAAAAGATTAATTTCAAATGTTCTATTCAGAGCATCGCCATTTGCTAAATCCAACCGGATTTCCTTCGCTAGATAATCTATATGAAAAACTGCTTGACAGGCAACACTTTCCACTATTTGTCCTTCGCATTTCGATGGGAAATCCGTTGCACGATCGAATGATAGAACAGTATTATCGCACTTGGTACACTGAAGACAGTTCGCAGAAGCGAAATAGAAAAATAGAAGCGCTATTTGAATCCAGGACAGCATTGTTAGTGAAGTCTTGAGAGTAAAAAACTGAATGAATGTGCATGACATGCTTAGATAACGAAACTCCTATGTTATCGCACTCATGATGACTTAGATTTCTTTTGTCACAATGAAAAAAAAAGGTTTTATTAGTAAAACTTTCATTTTCGATATATTGTGAATACAAGAGATGTAATTAGATTTGCATGGGTTGTATTTCGTGTTGTTTCATAAGAATTTCTTGACTTTTTCCAATTGCATTCAGTTGTTCATTCATCATCGGCAGCTCTCGCATGCTCTCGATCCATTGATAAATCACATTTAGATTTCCGTGTTCATCTTTGGAGATAATATTGCTTGTTCGTTCTTCGTAACGTTGTTTCCATTGAACTAGTTCTTTGACTAATTGAACATTGAGATAGTTTGTTTCGGATCGACGACAGATGTATGTTTCCTGTTCGATCATGCGGATCAATTGAACTAGGAGTTCGTTTTGTTTTGTGCAACATGCAACATGTCGAAGAAAGTAAGCGAATTCGATACACGCATCACGGAGAATCGCCAGTTGATCTTTCAATTCACTAATTTGTTTTGTCGACGGGCGATTTAGCAGTTTATAATCGAGCAGGTAATCAATTGGAATGTGTTTGTTTGGTGAACATTGACAACTAGTGCAACATGCTCGTCGAATATCGTGTGGAACGTCAGCAATGATTCCGAAATTTCCTACTTTGATTATCTTTGGAGGACATGAAAGACAGAGATAGATCGGCCGATGAATCACAATCGGACGTAATTCGATCGATTGATTCGGAGATTCGATATTCCACAGAGTTATATTTCGAAGCGTGTTCCTCACTGTTTCAACAAGCGGACGGATGAGATGATTGATTTGAAACTGAGCATGTTTGATTGATTTCCAGCCAGTTGTCAAAGAATACGGAGTCAGTTTTGTACGAATGTAATTAACCAATCGATGAGATTCGTTCAGGGATGTTGACCAACTGAGTTCATAGTTGGATTTTTCTTTGGGATGAAACGATAAACCTTGATTGCGTGCAACTAAATAACGAAATGCTTCGCTATCGAAACAGAATGTATTTTCGCTGCTGAATGGAATGTTTTCGAATGGCAGAGAATCGAACAATGAATTCAATAACGGAGCAGTGTTACCAGGTGTGAAGAAGGTTGAACGAGTGTTGGTAAAGCAAAAGGTTAAACACCGAGAAATATTTGCGCCGAGATAATCGAATAGTTGAGTCAAACATGAACGGACGAACGGATTCAATTGGGAGAGGTTTGGTTTAAGGAGAAAACAAATAGCATTGATGTGCGTATAGTGTTGAATGTATTGAAAAATTTCTTCTAAATTATGATTGTCTTGATTGATCGCTGGAGTGTCGATCAGACACAATTTGCTTCCGTCGTCCAAATGAAACACATAAGTTTTACAATGTTGTGTAACCGACTGATCGCGTTGACGAAAATTTTCATTATCTGAATCACCGAATTCGATTGTTTTTTCCTCAGCATTTTCACCAACAGTCATTTGAAACGAAACGGGAATGAGTACAGCAGTTTTATCCGATTCAGCTTGATCGAATCGATCATAGGTTAGATAATTCATAAACGCATTGACAAATAGAGATTTTCCAACTCCAGTTTCACCTAAAAGCAAAACATTGTAAACTTCATTTGACCTGGGTACGACTGGTTTCTGTGGTATTGGATTTGTTTCGCTCGACAATGATGATGATGAACTTGAGATTTCCACAGCTGAATCTGTTGTAACTAAATTATTCGACATTTCACTCAACGAATCTGTTTCGGTGATCGTTTCATGATCGGACGGTGATTCTATATTTGTATCATATTGGACAAGAGCTTCAATATTAGCAATTTCTTTCATTAATTGTTCAATGCTGGTTTTCAGTGTCACATTCTGTTCACCAAAATCGAATTGTTGAATATCGAGTTGAGTACCATTTGATGTCAAAAGCAACTGACGAATTCGTTTCGTTGCTTGAATGTAATCATCTTTAAGTAGCAAACAATGCTGTCGAGCTTGATAAATTCGATCTTGCAAATGTCCGTATAAGTATTCGGGCATGTGTTGATTTAGTGATGCTTCTAGATACTTGATTGGTGTTCGAAATTGTAAAATATATCGTTCAATTTGTTCGCTAAGTTCATTCGATAGGATTGGAAATGTAATATGACTTGCTCGAGATTGTAGGTAATATGTCAATGGATGACAATGATTTACCATAGTTTTCATTCGCGTGAGACAACAGAGAATATCGGAAAGATTGGAAATTGCCATCAATGATGATATATTCGAATAAGTTGTTATGTGAACTAATTTTTCCAGAAGATGTTCTTCGTCGTTCATTAAGACCAATGGATTGTCATGATCAGTCATTAAGGTGTGACGAATTTTATTTAGAATTTCATCGATTTTTTTAGAAACTTTCTTCTCCGATGGCAATTGTAGAACTGCAATGAAATCAATACCAAACTCGATTGTGGATATGAGATGAGTAGCATCTGTTGCTTGCGAATTCTCTGATTCTTCTACCAATTGTCCACGTTCTTGTCGAGTAATTTTTGAGTAATAAAAGAATCGAGTGAATTCATCGATTCGCCGCGAATAATTCAAAACTGCTGCAATTCCAACACGTTTGGTTATATCGAGTAAAAGATTAAGTCTCAACTCATTCTGAATGCCGATCAAGCGAAGNTGACATTCATTCAATCGATAATGCTCTTTAATCAATAAATCATAAAAACTTTCATTCAGTAAAACACAGCAAGCATCTGGACGAGCTAGACCAACTGATTCTGGAATACTTGATTGTTTCTCCTGTAGAATTTCTTCACAACCAGATAATGCTAGCAATGAATGAGTTTTGATAACACTTTGTGCTGGCAATTCCCAATTCGGATACTGATACAGTTTCGGTAATGTTGAAGTGTATTTTTTATCAGAAGAAGCCATTTTATAACGGTATCGATGACACCGGTATAAATTAAATTCTGCTAGTTTTTATAAGAATGTCATTGCACCATAGAGAAGAAATTACATATCCTATCTATTTCAACACGAATTAGAAATACATTATCAATAGAGGCACACTTGACGATTTTCTACGATAATCACCGATAAAAAATCTATTATGAATCAAATTTTTCTTTCTTTTGTATGTATTATTTTGCTTTTTACTTATATTCAAAGGAGGGAGAGAGAAAAACAAAACACCACGTGCCTTTGCGCTCGTCTTGTCGACTTGTTTTTCTGATCTTGTTCTTCTCGTTCTATTCGTCTAGGCTTATCGCATACGTATTGCCTTGCATATATTTATTAAGTAAAACACAAAGCGCACTCCTCATTCTATTTATTTTGCGACCTTCCTAACGAACAGTAATATGACATACAAGGAATTACTTCATATGCCATTGGATAATGGTGTTAATATTGCTTACCGTCTTTCACATCCGATCGATAAATCGTTGGAAACCATCGTTATGCATCATGCTTTCTTAATGAGTTCTCGATTTTACGATCAACAATTTAAGGATAGTCGATATGCAAACTATAACTTGATATCAATCGATGCGCATGGCCATGGAGAAACAACAGGTCGTGGAGACAAATTCACCTTTTGGGATACTGCTTCGGATTCCTTACAACTTCTTACCAAACTTGGTGTAGATCGATTTTATGCGATGGGAACTACCCAAGGCGCTTCCATTGCTCTTCGAATGGCTCTACTCGAACCTCAAAGGGTCAAAGGATTGATTCTGTTGGCAGCTACGGCCTATGCTACGCCGGAACAAGCTAGAATCAATGCAGGCAAAGCTCGTGCCAAGTGGTGTGAAACAAAAATTCCATCCGATGAGGCAATAACAATGAGAGCAGGATCATTTGGAGGACCTACACGCATTAACGAAAAGGTATTTGAAAAACTCAAAGAAATGTGGATTCAACGATATGCTGGTGCTGAAGGTTATGATCCAGCATTGAATTGTCTTCTCGATCGTGATGCAATTGATGATCAACTGGACAAAATTACAATGCCAACCATGGTTCTTCATGGGTCCGAAGATCGAATTATCACAACAGACGAAGTCAATAGATGGGTACCGAAACTGCCTAATCTGTGGAAGTTTTTAGTTGTTGAGAGAGGTGTTCACCATCTTCCATTGACAGAACCGGGCAATGATGTCGCTGCCGACTTGATCGCTCAATTTATCAAAGAAACATCATAAACATAATCTACTCCTTTCCTTCGAAACGATATTTTTTATTGATTAAATAGAATAACTGATTTTATTAAATAAAATTCGCTTGGTTAAAGTGTCGCTATATTGATGTGGTACTTCGACAACAATATCATTTTGATCAGTAACGCATGTGATGCGCTTTGAATCAAGCATTGTAAGGACGAAGAGCTTTATAGTGTGAGACAAAATCAATCATCAGAATAAAGTATAAGCATTAAGTTGCGAGTCTTACTACTATCGGAACCAAGTATGGCTTGAGACGCTTCTTGAAACGATCGTTCAACTAATTCTGGCCACTCTACGTGTTGATATTGTGAATCGAATGAAAAATAAAGATAACGGATCCTTTGACCCTTACCTCACAGAAAAAAATCAGTCTATTCAAGCGAAGCAATAGGAGATTCGTTTGATTGGTCAGACAAATTTTGAAAGAAATATCGAGTAACTGTAGCATCGGCAACTATAATATGCTTTTCTTTATTAATTCCCACGTGCGGTGCTCATGTAAAACCATTTCTAGTGATATTACTCAAAATTCACACTGTATGTGTAGAAAATAGGGATATAGGGGAAGTCAGATGTGCTTAAAATACTGAAGATTTTGTAAGCAATAGTTTGATATTGTAGATAAACAAGCGGTTAATTTCATTTATTGTGTCGCGATCAACAAAAATACAAAAAACTACAGGTTATTAGAAGTTGTTTATTAAATCAAATAAAGAAAGAAAAGAAGAAGAAAATAATATTTTGGTATGAAAGAGTTGACACCGGAATTTACGTCGATAAATTCCCATGGATAATAACCATTTGCTATTTGAATCATCTGTTTGATTTTTTCTTGCGTATTACATAAATTTCCCTTATTACAACTGTAACCAAGATGATTCCAATCCAAGGGAAGTTCCAAACTACCTTGTACAAGTGTAATATCATAATATAGATATTGAAATATAGTCTGCGAGCTTGTATTTCTACATTCACCTTTAAAATCAGGTCTCCTATTCTCGATAATTTCATATCCATGGCATCCGTAAGCATTGATACACGACTTCGGTTGATTATGATTATCTACACATTGTTGAACGTTGATGATAGTCGGATCATATAATTCATTCTGTAATTCGTTTAAAACTGATTGTTTACTGATCAACGTTGATATTGTTGTTTGATAAAATTCCTTCGCACAATCATTTGCGTCTTTACATTTGTAGGTGAAATTCGAAAATAACATTTTCGGTTGAGCGAATTTATTTTTAACTAAAAGATTGATTTCAAATGTTCGATTCAGAGCATCGCCATTTGCTAAATCCAACCGGATTTCCTTCGCTAGATAATCTATATGAAATACTGCTTGACAAGCAACACTTTCCATCATTTGTCCTTCGCATTTCGATGGGAAATCCGCTGGACGATCGAATGATAGAATAATAGTATCACACTTGGTACACTGAAGACAGTTCGTAGAAGCGAAATAGAAAAATAGAAGCACTATTTGAATCCAGGACAGCATTGTTAGTGAAACCTTCAGAGTAAAAAAATGAATGAATGTGCATGACGTGCTTAGATAACGAAACGTCTATGTTATCGCAGTCATGATGACTTAGATTTCTTTTGTCACAATGAAAAAAAAGGGTTTTATTAGTAAAACTTTCATTTTCTATATATTGTAAACACAAGAGATGTAATTAGATTTGCATGGGTTGTATTTCGTGTTGTTTCATAAGAATTTCTTGACTTTTTCCAATTGCATTCAATTGTTCATTCATCATCGGCAGTTCTCGCATACTCTCGATCCATTGATAAATCACATTTAGATTTCCGTGTTCATCTTTGGAGATAATATTGCTTGTTCGTTCTTCGTAACGTTGTTTCCATTGAACTAATTCTTTGACTAATTGGACGTTGAGATAGTTAGTTTCGGACCGACGACAGATGTATGTTTCCTGTTCAATCATGCGGATCAATTGAACTAGGAGTTCGTTTTGTTTTGTGCAACATGCGACATGTCGAAGAAAGTAAGCGAATTCGATACACGCATCACGGAGAATCGCCAGTTGATCTTTCAATTCACTAATTTGTTTTGTCGACGGGCGATTTAACAGTTTATAATCGAGCAGGTAATCAATTGGAATGTGTTTGTTTGGTGAACATTGACAACTAGTGCAACATGCTCGTCGAATATCGTGTGGAACGTCAGCAATGATTCCGAAATTTCCCACTTTGATTATCTTTGGAGGGCATGAAAGACAGAGATAGATCGGCCGATGAATCACAATCGGACGTAATTCGATCGATTGATTCGGAGATTCAATATTCCACAGAGTTATATTTCGAAGCGTGTTTCTCACTGTTTCAACGAGCGGACGAATGAGATGATTGATTTGAAACTGAGCATGTTTGATTGATTTCCAGCCAGTTGTCAAAGAATACGGAGTCAATTTTGTACGAATGTAATTAATCAACCGATGAGATTCGTTCAGCGATGTTGACCAACTGAGTTCATAGTTGGATTTTTCTTTGGGATGAAACGATAAACCTTGATTGCGAGCGACTAGGTAACGAAATGCTTCGCTATCGAAACAGAATGTATTTTCGCTGTTGAATGGAATGTTTTCGGATGGTAGAGAGTCGAACAATGAATTCAATAACGGAGCAGTGTTACCAGGTGTGAAGAAGGTGGGACGAGTGTTGGTGAAACAAAAGGTTAAACGTTGAGAAATATTTACACCGAGATAATCGAATAATTGAGTCAAACATGAACGGACGAACGGATTCAATCGGGAGAGATTTGGTTTAAGGAGAAAACAAATAGCATTGATGTGCGTATAATGTTGAATGTATTGAAAAATTTCTTCTAAATTATGATTGTCTTGATTAATCGCTGGGGTGTCAATCAGACATAATTTGCTTCCGTCGTCCAAATGAAATACATAAGTTTTACAATGTTGTGTAACCGACTGACCGTGTTGACGAAAATTTTCATTATCTGAATCACCGAATTCGATTGTTTTTTCCTCAGCATTTTCACCAACAGTCATTTGAAACGAAACGGGAATGAGTACAGCAGTTTTATCCGATTCAGCTTGATCGAATCGATCATAGGTTAGATAATTCATAAACGCATTGACAAATAGAGATTTTCCAACTCCAGTTTCACCTAAAAGCAAAACATTGTAAACTTCATTTGACCTGGGTACGACTGGTTTCTGTGGTATTGGATTTGTTTCGCTCGACAATGATGATGATGAACTTGAGATTTCCACAGCTGAATCTGTTGTAACTAAATTATTCGACATTTCACTCAACGAATCTGTTTCGGTGGTCGTTTCATGATCGGACGGTGATTCTATATTCGTATCATATCGGACAATATCTTCAATATTGGCGATTTCTTTCATTAATTGTTCAATGCTGGTTTTCAGTGTCACATTCTTTTCACCAAAATCGAATTGTTGAATATCGAGTTGAGTACCATTTGATGTCAAAAGCAACTGACGAATTCGTTTCGTTGCTTGAATGTAATCATCTTTCAGTAGCAAACAATGCTGTCGAGCTTGATAAATTCGATCTTGCAAATGTCCATATAAGTATTCGGGCATGTGTTGATTTAGTGATGCTTCTAGATACTTGATTGGTGTTCGAAATTGTAAAATGTATCGTTCAATTTGTTCGCTAAGTTCATTCGATAGGATTGGAAATGTAATATGACTTGCTCGAGATTGTAGGTAATATGTCAATGGATGACAATGATTTACCATAGTTTTCATTCGTGCGAGACAACAGAGAAGATCGGAAAGATTGGAAATCGCCATCAATGATGATATATTCGAATAAGTTGTTATGTGAACTAATTTTTCCAGAAGATGTTCTTCGTCGTTCGTTAAGACCAATGGATTGTCATGATCAGTCAGTAAGATGTGACGAATTTTATTTAGAATTTCGTCGATGTTTTTAGAAACTTTCTTCTCCGATGGCAATTGTAGAACTGCAATGAAATCAATACCAAAATCGATTGTGGATATGAGATGAGTAGCATCTGTTGCTTGCGAATTCTCTGATTCTTCTACCAATTGTCCACGTTCTTGTCGAGTAATTTTTGAGTAATAAAAGAATCGAGTGAATTCATCGATTCGCCGCGAATAATTCAGAACTGCTGCAATTCCAACGCGTTTGGTTATATCGAGTAAAAGATTAAGTCTCAACTCATTCTGAATGCCGATCAGCCGAAGAAGATTGACATGTTCGTCAATCGGACCTTTTTCAATCGTACAAAAAGGTGACGACGAGAAAAATTCCGACGATTGAATTCGAGAGTTGATTTGATGATGTTTTACTATTTGATCACGACGGGCATCGTAGAACGAACCAAGAATACCAAAAGAATCGATCGCCTTCCTTTCGATATCTTTGCCAGACTTTGGTGTTTGATTTTGAACCATACAAATTCAAAAACAAATCGATTTGATCTAAAATACAATTGTGAGGTCAACTATAACATAGGTATATTTTATGAATAGATGAAAAAACCTCACAGCGTTCGTTTTTATTAAATTCTATTACCACTTACCTTTGAGAGTATTCAATTGTGGCCTTTTTTTCTCCTGTTTTTGCCACATTTTCAAGGCAGTTTTGTCTTTTTTTTCTTTAACCATGTTGAAAAGGTAAGAACCGAAAGAGAAAAAGAAGAAAGAGAACTGACTGACAACATTCCGATCGGACGACGACGTTGACGTATAGAAATTCAAGCGGTTTGCATGTTGAAGAAGAAAAAAACACTTGTGCCCAATGTTGACGGCATGCGAAATGCAAAAGTGCAAGGTTATTGATAATATTATCATAAACTACTTAGCGTGTCTCGCTCATAATCTTTACAATAATTTCAAATCATGACTTTTCTCCTTACCAGCAGACATTGAACAAACAATCAAATGAGAGGCAATGAGAAAGTGAATATTTATCGAGGTATTATTTTTGAGAAGTTTGAAGAGAGAAAAATGTTGCATGTATGTCGAATCTACGATAGATTTGTCATATTTTCTGTCAAGTTTGATACAGTCATAATATAACTGGACTTTTAACAGGAAGGTGAAAAAAACATCATAAAAGAGAATACTACGATATGTACATTAATAGAAGTGTGATATAATCAATTATAGTCATCATATAAACAATATAGATGTAGGGAAAACATGGTATTTTGAAATAAATGTTGCAATGAGTATACCAGGAACGATGATATAGCGTAATGCGACATAACTTGATTTTGAATCTTAGCGAGGGTGCTGAGGTTTTCGATACGCGTATCTATCTCGAAAATAATCGATTCATGTTAACTAAAACAACTTCAATATTTCATGGGTGAGTTCCTAAAGAATTAACCCAAAATAAGTTTTCGCGAAGATATTTCAAATGATAATGATGCTTATTCCATGAAACTAACATTGTAATTATCATTATGTTTGTTGTACCGTACTCTAAGTTTGCATTCACTAAACAGTTTTAACTGTTCTAACATCTCTTGGAGTGATCTTATCAATTCCAATTGTATGGATTGTCTTAAGTCATTGATTATTAGCTCTCTCAATAAGACGTTTCCGTACGTGTAACAACATATTCAAACTGAATGGAATTTCGTTTCACAACGAATGCTTTTTAGTATTGTGTGAATGATCAGCGGACATCAATTTACACATAGATGATGCTTGAGTGTGTACCGCCTTTGCTTCTATACGATCGTCGATGAACCGTACTTAGGCGGTAGCAAATATAACGACCATAGGATCACGTCTATCCGTTGATCACCCGCCAAGGTGTTTCTCTTTCGAAACAAATGATTTTCATGTTCGTGATTTTCGTCCTAGGGCGGTCACTTGCATATCTGACATTTACTCTCGCAACTCACTTTCCGATATGGTCAACTTATCTTTATCTATACATGATCTAACTATTCATTCTTCTTCGTATAAAACGTCCGATAAAGAAAATGTCGAGCCTACATTGTTACGTTCTTCAGACGAATCAGCGAGTTTATTTCTCCCGCTAATACTTTTAATTAAAAACTAAGATTCTTTTACACGCACATCCTTATTATCAAAAAAACATGGTGTGTTGATGATGTTTCTCTATACACAGATTTTGATTCGTTTAGTCGGGATGTATCATTTTATGCTTTTTAAGGAAAACTCAAAAAGACATGTGGCACTTGCAAGAAATATCAGTACGTGACACTTTGGAAGCTGCTCCTTAAGATTTTGTTCATTACTCCATATAATTGAGAGGAGGGTGTGCATTTCTATAAAAGAATAGCTGCGCCGCTAGATCTACCGTCTTCTTCTTTTGCTCTAGTAAAACAACTAAATTGGTGTATACATTCAGTTTGTGAGCTCGTTGTCGCAGTTCAGGGATTACATACTTCACGTGAGCGTAAGTTAAGTCATTTCCTCTTTGAATTTCTTACAGATCACTTGAAATACTGACAATAATGGTCTCGTTATTGGATATTGGTAGGCAACTCACGCTCTTTCTCGGCTCTTTTCTTGTTATCGTTGGAATCATCGGCAATACAATCAATATCTTAGTATTCTCCAACGGTCGATCTTATCGCACGAGCTCTTGCATATTTTATTTCTTCGTCGGTTCTCTTTTCAACATTTTCTATATCATGGTCAATCTGATCTCACGTATTGTTATGTCGGGTGATGGAATTGATCTCACTCGTACATCTGTTAGCTGGTGTAAAATCAGAAACTTCTGCGTCGCTACTCTCAGTCTCTTGAGTTTAACTTGTTCATGTTTGGCAACAATCGATCAGTACTTTGCCACATCTCAAAATGTTTCTCTTCGTCGTTTGAGTAACATCAAACTGGCGCATCGAATTCTCGTCGTGATGATCATTGTGTGGCTTTGTCACGGAATTCCATTTCTAGTATTCTACAACATCTCATCAACTACTAACACCTGTGCGAGTACTAATCTCTCCTTTGCTGTTTACTATCCATCGGTATACTTTATTACTCTGAATTGTACTATTCCAGTGTTAATAATGGTTATCTTTGGATATCTGGCGTACCGAAATATTCATTCGACACGCATACTTGCTGAACAACAAGCCGATCGACAGCTAGTTCGAATGATTCTGATCGAAACACTATTGATCATGATTAGCTACATTCAGTATGGAGTTCATGGCGCGTATACGCTGATGACATCGAATGTGAGCAAGTCCGAGAATCGTCTGGAGATTGAAGACTTCTTTTCCACGATTGGTAATTTAATATACTATCTGTACTTTTCGGTAAGTATGTTTAGTTTTATAGTGGTGTAGATAAATATTTGATTCGTTCTAGGGAAGTTGTTACATGTTTTTACTGTCATCCAGCCGGTTTCGTCAAGAAGCCGTAAGGCAACTTCTATTTTGGCGAAAACAAAACCGGATCAATCCCGCTTGATCCGTTTATCTTTGTGGATAAGATAACAGCATTGAGTATTGGCGAAGAGTGTGGATGTGACTGATAATTGTACATGTTTTCAAATGAAGTTCTTTTCAATCTCTACGATGCCCAAAATAGCCTTTCTTTTACTCCTGTTCAAAATATTTGGATCTATGATTTTGTTACTACGTTCTGCAATGCCATCATTCAAATAAAAGTGTTTCCTTCAGACTTACTTAGTCTTAAATCCTAGGTAAAATCTTTTCTATTTGTCAATTCTGTATGAATTTGTGGCACCTCTTTATTCGAAAATTATCAAGCTACGAGGTGACGCAATAGGTCAATCATGTATCAAATTTTGAGAAGCCTTTTAATCGAAGAGGTGTTTTTCAATTTTTTTTGTAACATAGGCACGATTTGAAACGATATTGTGTAGATAATCCATATGATCTCAATCACTTTATGCACAATGTTCTATAGAATTTCCTCATCACAGAGAAGTAATGAGCTTCAAAATGAGAATCTTTTGAGCTACGTTTATCAAGTGCAAAATATATTTTCGGCCTAGTATTTTTCATCACAAGGTTATATCCTAAATTTCGACCGATGAGCTAGGTATATGCACGTATAGTTCAATGAACATTATAACTAATATATATATCTTACGAGATAGGTTATTTCTTTGTGTTGAAAAATGTTTGTATAGGACTATGTGATCTACAAAACTTGAAATTTTCAAGCGATCAAAAATAAGATCAGCGTAAGTGTTACCAAAAGTCTACAAGTTGAGGAAATTGTTTTAAACAGATTGGAAGCATAGCATTAACTTAAAGTATAATTAACGAATTCCAATCTGTAATTGCGATGTTTCATGATCAATAGCTCGCTTTTGTTTTTCTGCCTGTACAAGAAAATCAGATCCAGTCACGGGAGGGAATTCTAAAAACTGCTTGATGGATTGATTCTGTGCTTGATTATATAATGATGAAATATTACTCAGTTCAATCGTCATTCCAGACGTTGTTCCAACAGGCAAATTAATCTTTCTCTCCTCTTCATCACGTTTTTTCATTATTTCAAAAAGAGGTTCAAATATAAGTGCTTGTAGTGGATATAAAAAATATATATATGTATAGAATAAATCGAATTGTCTCGAGAGGTATAATGGGATGAAGAAGTAACTCGGTAAAGGATTAAGAGACCAAATACTTAAATATATAAAGATGAATACCATCGATTTTTCAGATAGATCGTAATTAGTATGAAGAAATGCATATGGTTTATACATAACTGATAGAATAAATAAACAAATACGAAAATAAAATCGAGTTTTGCTACTTAATAAATTTATGAAGCGATCGAATAAATGATTTAAACACTCGATTTGACGAATTTGTGTCTTTAGGTAAAGAATATAATTAGTATGGAAAATAAATTCAGGTTTCTTCATAGAATAAAGTAACCAATGACATACAATAAGAAGAGGAACAGAATGCATTGGTAAAAACCAACCGCACACAAAGCCATGTGTGCAGTAATCGAATTCAATAAAGAATGATACAAAACAAAGATATAATCTCATAATCATCACATTAATTGGTATTGTTATGTGTGAACATAAGTATGGTGCAAGTTGCCAAGAAATAAAAATGTTGACATACAGCATATATAGCCACACTACCGTTGTAGCCTGTTTCTCATAGATAATAAGACTTTCGCGTTTGTTTAAGAAAAAGGTACAAAAGTAATTAAACAATGTTAGTACAAGTTTTGATTCTATATCGCGAACTAATTTTAGTATGGACATAAGATGAATACAAATTATATCATACTTTTCCAAAATTACTTGAGGACAATATTTAGATATGAAATACACTGCGGTAAAAATACAGACCATACATATGAGCATTACTAGATGAAAAATTGAATCCGCGAGCAGGCGACTTTTGACGCCCATCTCATTCAAATGTGTCTGGCACATTCTATGTAAATTTGTTGGAACATTTGGAATACCAAGAGCTTTTGTATAGAATTGTTTAGCTGAATTATAATCTTTTAGTAGTTTGTGCACATCAGCATTATAAATAAGCAATTGAATATACTCTATCGAATTTCTATCATCAATCAATTGTAGTGCCTCTTGATACGCTGACAGTGATGCTATATATTCAAAATTACGTTGATAAATCTGACCAATTGTTATATAAAATTGGATTTTATAGTTTAATTTTGGACTTTTCACAATTGACTTCTCATATAATTCAATTGCTGCTGAATATTCACCTCTATAGGTATAGATCTGAGCGATGCCAATTTGTGCTCGAATAAAAGTATCGTTATGATCAAAATACTCATCAATAATCATTTGGTAATAACGTTCAACTTCTTGTAAATCGTGGATCTCAATGTTGTAATGATCTGATTTCATAAGTACTTCCGTGATTGACTTAGGTTCACTAGTTTCGACTAGTGTTGCTGTGACTTTCCAAAAGTGATTGTCAGACGACCTGTCAATCGAATCGATACGAAAAGCTGTACCCATGCAAAACAGGACTTCCTTTTCGTCTGCTACACAACTATCTTTTTCAATCGAAGCAAATGGTTTCGTATGTCGAAGACGAGTGTCAATTGTGTAAATGAATAAAACATTGACAACATCAGGTTGTTGAACATCTCCTGGCGACGAAAAATACTCAAAAGCAACAGCGGCGTCCATCGTTGTTGAGAGAAATGTATTTGTGGAGTAGAGTTGACCGATATTTTGTTGTAGATTTTCAAATTCGTATCGAGACATGAATTGGCCGCGATAAAGTTGGAATGTATCAGAATTCGGCAGAGACGAAAGAAATTCTTCATGTAATTGATTGAGCTTCTTATATAGGTCATGAATATAATACCGAAATTTGTACATCATATCAATGTTCTCTGTCCGACAGGCATCGTTTAGTAAACGATAGAGAAAACTGTCTCTTGTGTACATTGTTATCGGTGATATGGCGAAATAATCTCTTTCAAATTCCGCGATTTTCTTTAACTCACTTTCATTGTTTTCATATTGTCTTCGACATTCTTCGAACATTTCAAACTTTGCCGATGGTATCTGCGGAAGGCAACTGAAATCTTCCGTCAGCAATGCAAATTGAATTTTTTTCAAACTTCGCAATGACATTTGTTGATTATTTTCATCCGATGAAAAGCAATAATTTGGCTTTTGAACAGTAACCAAGTCTGCGATGATATCGTTCATCAAACCATTGCTTAGATCGTCTCGATCGAGAAAGAACGTCATTTCACGAATGTATGGTGGACGAGTATCACTCAGTTTGTACACATAAATTGATGACAATGCCCTCAATAGAAAAACATATTTATCGTTATTGATGTTCTGTATCATTTTTTCGATAGTTTCATCAACAACAATCAGGATAACAGTTTGGAATCCAGTCGATGTGACGCAATTTAAAGCACTAAACATGTTCCGACGAATAATGTAGTTGGGAAAATATGAACGATTGAGTTCATGGTATGTCGCATTGGGTTCATTCAGTTCATATTTGTCGTAACAGATGATATCGACAGTGGAGAGAGCAGTAGAGAACGATCTGACTTTGTTCCATAATTGTGTTTGATTATTTGTTGTGAATATTGTTTGTTTTCGTTTGAGAACATTTTTTCGTAATGAAAACGGATAGACCATATTATAAATTGTAAACTTAGTGTTTTCCAAAATAGAAATCGAAAGAATCCGTGGATGGTTCAAAATGGTTGTGCTGAAACCGATTTTCGAAAAAATATTTTCATTAAATTTGCACCACTTTTCATCCGATGTGCTTCCTATGGCCAAAACTAAAAGTATCTTTTCATTCCTTATGGTTTGTAAATAACTGTGAAATTTAGTTAAATCATCGAATACTTTAGTGATCTTCACATATTGCTTTAATCGTTCCATGTCCGCTGTGTTGAAACGTGTCGGATCAAATGAGTTTTCTTTATTGACTTTAACATAAATAATATAATAATCACCATCGAGATCCTGCTCTCTTCCTCGCAGAGTACCTGCTGTTGTAACACTTTTGATTGACATTGAGCTGCGCTAGAATGTCACAAACAGCAGATATGTATATGGCTGAGCACGGTTTTTTCCAACATAAATCACCTGTTATTTATACAAGGGGGAAAAGAGTGATTTCTTGATTTCCTGATTTCTAATTTCAGTTTTGTGATTTCCATGATTTCCCGTGATTTCTCATGATTCCGCGTGATTTATCATGATTCCTCGTGATTTCCCGTGATTTCTCATAACTTCTCCGGATTTCTTTTGATTCGAAGAAGCAATTGAAACCTTTTTTCTATTCAATTTGTGAAGTACATTTTGAACCAATTTGGTTGTTAGTTCAAAAGTCTTCATATATGAAGTCTTAA
>CAJNOJ010000412.1:0-65799 GCA_905250025.1 Adineta ricciae
TCGTCCTCTACTGATTATACTAGGTGCTATTGCCCTCTTTGTTATTATCACATTTGCCCTAGCTGCCGCTGCGCTTGGCACCTTGAACAAACGATTCAATGACCTTGAGAAGAAGCTGGTTACGACAACTACGCCAATAAGTACAACAACAAATTCTACACCATCAGGATCACTCGCGAGCATTCTTGCCGAAACTGTTCGTATGCAAGATTTATTGATCCATCTTAAACAATTTGAAAGTTTTGCACGTGAAAACGGTAATACACGTGCGATAGGAACAGCTGGATTCGCTCAAACAGTGAATTATATAGAAAATCAACTGAAAACTAACAGTTACAGTCAGCTTCAGGTTATCCGTGAAACGTTTCCAATACAAAACTTTTCCATCAAAGGAGATCCAATCTTAAGTTGGTCTTCGAATGGAAAGACTGAAAACTTCACCTATTCAACGAACCTATCTCGAACTGATTTCACATACGCGAATTATACAGCAGCGATAAATCTAACCATCTACGAACTTGTCCAAGTTAAAAACTATGGTTGTAACAAGGATGATTACGCTAATACTACAGGTAAAGCTGTACTGATCATGGCTGGTGGGACATGTACGTACGCGGAGAAGGGTGAACTTGCAGCTACGAAAAATGTATCAGCGTTGCTTTTCTACAATCACGGTTCGACGACGTCAAGTCTAGCACCAGCAACGTTTCGTCTTCGTCAAGCTAATATCTTACCTGCACTCTCTTTGTCGTATGCAGCTGGCCGATCCTTATTCAATTTACTTAATTCTAGCAATTCAGTTAATGTAACACTCGAGATTCAACGCGAAAACTATGGCACATTTGACGTTCACAATATCTGTGCACATACCGTCGATGGAAACAGCACAAAAACGATCATGGTGGGCAGTCATAGTGATAGTGTACCGGCTGGACCTGGTATCAATGATAATGGTAAGTGACTATACATAGATTTTACTCTATATTATCACTCACATTGTTAATTTGGTGTTACATATAGGTAGTGGATCAGCAGCTAACCTTGTTCTAGCGTTGAATTTAGCCCGTTTGTATTCATCTAACAGCTATTCAAAGTATCCATATCGGATTCGATTTTGCTGGTGGGGTGGAGAAGAAATTGGTTTGACTGGAGCAATTTACCACGTACAGCAAGCTCAGAATTCATCGACCCCAGACGACTTGAAGCTTTTCAACAATTTAATTAATCTTAACTACGACATGTTAGGTTCGCCAAACTATATATTCGGTATTTACAACGGTAGTTCAGCTAAAGCAGGTACATCTCAAAAAGCAATTAATGGCAGTATTCGAGTCTCCGAAGCGTTTCGTAACTGGTTCAATAGTCAAAATCTTCCATGGGATTACACTGATTTTAGTGGCCGAAGTGACTATGGACCTTTTCTTGCTGCCGGCATTGCTGCTGGAGGCCTTTTTTCAGGTGGTGACGGAACCAAAACCGAAACACAACGTGATATTTATGAAGCAAAATTGGGTCAGGGTTACGGTGGTTTGCCAGGCGCCACTTACGATCCATGTTATCATAAGACATGCGATACGCTAAAGAACATTGATCAATTCGGTTACTTAAAAATGGTGCAAGCGGCTGCCTATATGCTCGAATTTTTAGGTAATCAAACTGATCTGGTAACTTGGTTATATCCCGACGGGCGACCAACTCAAATCCAATTACCGGAAGATTATTTTCCGAACAGCGACTATTATGTGTAAACTCTACTATAACGTTTGGCCACACTCGACTTCAATAAACAAGAAGATTTACATAAATCTGATAAATAATTTATTGAAGAACAGACTTTTAGCCAATCTGCTATTTTGAGAAAACCATTCACTAGTGTGCAAAAGTTCTTTTATTATTATATCCATCGGCTAGACTTTATTAGAAAATCTTCGATTTCATATCAAAATAAATAAGAAACATCATTATAGATTGCTGATAAAATTCTCATCTTTGTATTTAGGATAGATAAAAGAAAAGTATGGAAGTAAATGTAAAAATCATTATCGATATGTTGTCAAAACGAACAAAGTTAGCCGCACTTGGTGGTGATGTTTGCGTAGGTGATGGTGTGCTGGTGGTCGTAGAGGTTGAAGGTGGGACTAAAACATTGAATGGTAAAATATAATTACGATTTAACAGTCGTGCGATATTTTCGGCCATAGAAACTGCTGTGCATCCATCCTTATTGCAATTGTACAGCATAAGTTCACCAGTCTTAAGTTGGTCATAAGCTTGGACCCATTCAAAGATGGGTTGGTTTGTGGCATTTACACAATATTCACTATAGACGGGTTTCTGAGCATCAGACCAAACCTGATAAACCGCTCCACAGAATCCCTTGCCAGAACATGCTGGTCCGGCAGAACAAGTATCATTTGAATCGAGTGTTGCAGGATTGATGAGCATATCAACTAGATTTTGTCTTATGTTTTTCGCTTGGGTTAGAAATTGATTCCAATCGCTTTTAAGAAGATCGCTCGTGAAGTTAAAGTCACATCTATCCGCATCGGTACAATCGAATTCAATAGTTAAGTTAGTAGCTTCGCTAGCAAGAGAAAATACCGTTACTGCATCGAAGTTGGGAACTGTGGCCGGTGTTTTGGCGTTCATAATGCCATTGACTACACCCAAATAGTAATCTACTGTCAATACAACCTGACAACTTTGTTCACTGACCGGAAGATCAACATAGGTACATGTCGGTGGTGTTGGATTTTTCAGATCGGCAGTAAACCTGCAGTCCTTAGCACATAAGAGAGCATCGACGCTTGGAGTTGATATCAAAGACAACAAGACAAAGAAAAGAACGGTGTAAAACATGGTCGAAAAATACGAAAAAATGATCTTCCATTCGTTTTTTTCTCCATTGTTTTATACTTCATTGTCTTATCGCGTAGAAGTCATTTTTTGTAAATAGACATACACACAAATAATAGACTTAAACGAAAAATTTGTTTGCGAGTAGGTGTAACATCATCTCTATATCTTCGTGCCGATATCGTTACATACGGGTAAATAATATTTTGTCTCTCAGTCTTATCTATTTCATTTGATTCACTTGAGTATACATTCTTTTTCTCCTTCTTCTAGTCCTGTATACAAGTCACACGTTATACAGTCATGACAAGTCGCTTCAGCCAAGGAACAGTAGAGATACTCGAGTTTGTATATCAGTTTCACTCAATGAACTTCGAAAGATTTATACTTTTAGTAAAAATGACAAGTCTCCTTCAAGTTCATGCACATTGCCAAGAGTTCTAGCTGTGTTTCTGGGTTTTTTCATAATTACTACTGTAGTCTTTGCCACGTTCTACGGTATCGAGAAAAATAAACGAATTCAAGACGTAATAGCATCATCCACGGCTACCACTGCATCGACGACGACTACCACAACACCGGATGGTATAGTTTCTGGTTTTTTTTTCTGACGAAATGCGCTAAATTTTGAAATTATTAGCTAAGCAAGATTTATGTCTGACTCCATACTGTATCAAAGCAGGTAAAGTACAAAATTTCGATGAAACTTAAGCTACCTTTGATGTCACAGCTGATTATTTAATCGAAAGTATTGATGAGTCTATAAATCCTTGTGAGGATTTCTTCCACTTCGTTTGCGGAACATGGATTAAAAACACACGAATACCGGATGACGGTAAATACGAACTTTTCTGATTGTTTGAGTATTAGAATGACTTCTTCGATTTAGCTGGTGCTCAGAATACGTTCAATTTATTACGGCATGAACTGGATTACAATGTTGTCGGTACGTTGACCGTAATACGAAAACATGAAAGTTTTATGAACGATATGCTTTTGCACAGATTTACTAGCAACACCTCCATCGAATGGAACTGTAGAACCGGAAGCAGTTGTCAATGCTCGACGTTTGTATAAATCATGCACGAATGAAACTGGCATTGAAGCTGATGGTGTCGATGCTATTATCTCCTTAGTTAATTCTGAATTTGGCGGCTGGCCCATTCTTCTCGGTTCAACATGGGACGGAAGTACATTTAATTTAACAAAAATTTTGATTGTTCTTCGAAAGTATAACAATAATCCGATCTTTCGCGTGGGAACATCCACGGACGAGAAAAACTCCTCGACATACGACATTGAAGTAGGTTTTTAGAGAAGATGGAAGCAAGGAATTGAAATTATGTATTGCAGATGGGACAAGGTGATCTTGGCCTTGGCCAGAAACAATATTACATGTCTGAAACACGGGTGACCAGCGCCTATCGACAGCTGATGACAGATCTAGCGAAAAGCTTGACAAACGATACATCGGCGATTGACCAAGACGTCATCGACATATTCGAATTTGAAAAAACGATTGCAATGGTGAATATCTCCAAGAATTGACTCAAATAGGCATTTCTTTCTGCCGTTTTAGTACCATTGGACAACATCCGAACAACACGCACGTGACAATGAAACAGTTCGAACAACAGTCAACCGTTTGACATCTTTATTGAATACAACTGTAAGCAGTGATGAAGTTTGTCTTTGCGAGTCTTTCGTTTCGCGAATCTCTAGTTTGACTTCGACGATTACGTTCGCCGTGCTTATATGCTCGGTGAAATCACACTGGATGGTACGGAAATCGTTTCGGTTAGTGAAATCGACTATCTTTTGAATGTGACGTCGATTCTTGAACAAACGCCGGCACGTACGTTACAGAATTATATTGTCTGGAGATTTATGATGAATCGTGCTGCGAACATGCCTCAAAATGTTCGGGTGCTCAAAGAACGATTCGATCGAATCTTTCGAGGTACGTCAGCAGAACCAACACGTGCGATTATCTGCGGTAATTATGTCAATGGCAATATGGGGTTTGCTGTTTCGAAATTGTACATTAAAAAGTATTTTGATGAACACGCACGCACTGAAGTATGTTCCATATTCTGTAGAATCCTTCTTGCGCATTTTTCAAATTACTTAAGTCATTAGAAATGATCAATAACATTCGAACTGCGTTTATTGGTATGGTCAATAAATCGACTTGGATGGATAGAGAGTCACAGAACAAAGCTATTGAAAAAGTAATCAGTTCGTTGGTAGGAAAATTATGACAAAAAATCTCGTTTAGGCCTTGGCAATCGATCAAAAGATCGGCTATCCGGATTATTTAGCAAGCGACAATAATACAAAACTAGAAGAAGATTATGCTGAAGTAGAAACTGTTGAAAGAGCTTCGGTATGATATTTCATCCTTGAATTTAGTACACATTTAGTACATCGTATATTAATAATGTTCTCAAATTATTACAAATCAAAGCAAAAGAAAATTTTCGTCTTCTTCGTGAACCGGTCGATCAGAGAGCATGGGGTGATGAACCGCCTAGTGTAGTGAACGCCTTCTATGAGCCCTCGAGAAATCAAATCAGTACGTACACGATAATTCTGCCAGTAACTGAGCAAGACTATTCTAATACATCGTTTACAGCTTTCCCTGCTGGAATCTTACAGAAACCGTTTTTCGACAAAGATGCACCAAAGTATATTGATTGTTTCTCTAGAGTTTGAACATTTCTTACATCTGTCTATTTAATTTAGATATCTAAATTATGGCGGTGAGTATCACTTGACATGTACTGCCAAAGATCAGCTACTCTTTAGGGATCGGAGTGGTTATTGGACATGAGATTACACATGGTTTCGATGATACGGGTCGACAGTTTGACAAAGATGGAAATCGCGTTCCCTGGTGGACAGATGAAACAATTCAGAAGTTTGTTAAACGAAAATCATGTATTGTCAATCAGTACAGTAATTATACGATCGAACAAATCAATCAGAAAGTTTGTGTACTACAATCGACTGATGATTTGCATTTGTTTTTTATTTGATATAGTCAAAGGGAGAACAAACACAAGGCGAAGATATTGCTGATAATGGTGGTTTACGAGAAGCTTATTTTGTATGCGATAATGTTCGTGAAAAATGCGCTAATCTGTTTCCTCTTTGTAGGCCTATGAAAAATGGGCAGAAAAGAACGTGAATAGTGACAAGCGATTACCTGGTTTACAAAAGTATTCACCGGAACAAATGTTCTTTATCAATTATGCTCACACGTGGTGTACAAAAATGACCGACGAATACGCTCTGAATCGACTTTTGACTGATGTTCACTCTCTGGGACCATTAAGGTTTATTTCAGTTACGTACTACTAATCTAAAAATAAATTTCTTTTGACTTTGCTTTAGAGCTGTCGGCCCAACGTCGAATTTCGATCAATTTGATCGTGCATTCGGATGTACGCCTGGTCAAAGCAATAGCCGAGTGAACAAATGTATCGTTTGGTAATCAACCGCAGAAAACAAACTGCAATACTATCTCTTTCTGCTCGAAATTTTATACCATAAAATTCTATCGAAAATAGTTCGATAATAAAACTAATTCTGTTATAAAACCCGAACCTATCCTAATCGGTTCACTTGTCTCTATTTATACTGCGAACGTATTGGTAAACTAGGTTTAGCATGTAATCTATTATTCATCGTTATTGACAGTTATGCAAACGTACATATGTAAATTTCCAACGATTCTAGCGAATTATGCACCTGTGAGTGAGACTTCAGACGCGCGTCTTCTCTTTTGCATATTGATCTATCGGAACTATCATGAATCACCAAGAGCGTCAGGAGTAGTTTCACAATGCTGATCTCATCTCGACCCTCCAAGACATATAACATATTACCCTGTGTTTTTACATTGAGTAGATTTCATCTTCCTTCGACGAAAACACTACTTTCGTGTGAACTTGCGCAATCTAAAATATTTCTTAAATGGAAAATTCCACACCACTTCCTATATTCAGCAGAGCGACGTTCTGTGACTTTCTATTTCTTCTGATATTTATCATGTAGTTTTTAAATCAACTTTCCCAGAATTCGTCTCAACTGTCGGCAAAATAAATTTTATCTGAGGATGTTTATTTAAACGTCCGAACAAGAAAAAATGTGTGTAAGAGAAAATCAGCAAAGTGTTTGTAAATATCAAGGGAGATGAGTGTGAAAAGTGAAAATGTGAAGTATACTGATTTCGACATCTTTATCTACGCGCTAAGCTCAAGTTGGGATATTATACATTGTCCTACAACATACGTTTAATTTATTCCATAACGTTGGAGGCGATTTGAATGCGCTAAAAGGTAAACTAAAATGCATTATCAAACAAAAATTTTTTTGTGGTAATTAAGCGAATGAGACGCAAACAAACTTTTTACCACATACGTGAATATTTCCGGACAAAGTCATTCAACGTGATTTTATTGAAAAATGGACGAGTACCCAAATAATAAGAACCTCGATGAGAGGAAAAATGCTGAAAAAGGGTATAAAACAAAGAGAAAACTATTCATTTCATCGTAGTTTATTTTTCTCCTATTTTGTTGAACAAATTGAAAACAAGAAATTGTTTTCATTGTATTTACAATGATACTTATCCATTGGCGTCGATTATGGATAATAATGATGATAATCACGAAGCAAACGACAAGTACGGAATGATTACAATAGCTTCTCATAATAAGATGAGGAAGGGCATTGCTAACTATAATTACTCTGCATTTGTCTCTTTTGTATCTTCATGGGCGCCATATCAAGTCTTCAGCACTAGGATTGCATTATGTAAAATAAAAAATGGTGTCTGTTTTGAAAGATGTATTTCTACCAATAACTACGATGTTGTGCTCACGAATAAGTCGACCAGGGGACCTTTAATGCGTATAGCATCATATGCATCTGAACATATCACTTTAGTATGTTAGGCTTACTAATTGAATTTGCTCATTCATAGTTGTTTAGAACAGCAGATACAGAGGATAGGATTTCTTTTTAGTTATTGAGTGATATATTAATATTAGAACTTTTACCTTTTCACTTAGCATTCTCTTACAATCGACCGATGCTTCAGCCCTATACAATGTGGAGTCCGTCTGCCATCACTTTTGCGAATGTGAATTCAGTTGGATCCAGCCCATTTGATATTTTCGTTAATACAAACAACACCATCTACGTGGCCAATCAAGCAAACAGCCGCGTTCTTGTGTGGACTCAAGGGAGTACTTGGCCGATACGGTATCTCTCGAGTAATTTGTCGTCTCCATACAGCCTTTTTGTCACAACTACTGGCGAGATTTATATTGACAGCGCCAGTTCTACTGGTCGGATCGATAGATGGACACCGAAGGCATCAAGTGGTGTTCCGGTACTGTACCTGTGTTCGAAGTGCAATGATCTTTTGTTGATACACAGGACATTCTTTACTGTTCGATGCAGAGCAGTCATCAGATCGTATCCAAGGCGTTAAAAACAAACTCGAATGCATTCGCAATTGTTGTTGGCACAGGTTCAGCCGGATACGCAGCAAATATGCTGAATCAGCCTTGGGGAATATTTGTGGATATCAATTTTGATTTATACGTAGCTGACTCTAATAACAATCGTATACAGCTTTTCCGACCAGGACAACTTACCGGTATTACAGTTGTTGGGAGCACATCGATCAATCTTACTATTTCACTTTCGTATCCTACTGGAGTTGCCCTTGACTTCGATGGTTACCTCTTTATCGTCGATAAATACAATCATCGTATCGTTGGATCAGATTCAAGTGGCTTTCGCTGCGTTGTTGGGTGTACCAATACAGTGGGCTCAAACACAAATCAGCTGTACTATCCAACATCGATGAGTTTTGACAGTTATGGAAACATCTTCGTCACTGATACTACTAACAGTCGTATTCAAAAATTTATTCGCTTGAATAATAGTCGTGGTGAGTAATTTGAAATTCAGTTACAACTTACTATTTTACCTATTGTTCGATAACTTTCGTCAGTGAATGCTAATCACCCGCTATGCTGCGAAAAGCAACGTTTTTATTTACTTCACATAATCATCCTCGAATTAACCTAAGACTACTCACTTACTTTCATTTTAGTTCCATCATATAATCAACCGAAATTTTGTTCGGATGCTTCGTGGAATCCAAATGCCACTACCTTTGCCAATGCAACCAACGGTACCATCGGACCATCACCTTACGGTATCTTCATCACTATCAACAATACCATCTATGTTGCTGATCGGTCGAAGTATCGTGTACAAATTTGGTCTAATGGAAGTGCCACTCCATCACAATCCATCTACGGTAGTTTGATGAATTCAAATTCACTTTTTGTCACAACCAATGGTGATGTTTTCGTTGATAATGGATACTACAATGGTCGAGTAGATAAACGAACAACAATAGCAAATACAAGTGTACCTGTCATGTATATTAGTTCATCATGTTATGGTTCATTTGTTGATCTTACTGATGTTGTGTATTGTTCAATGAGCAATTACCATCAGGTGGTAAAAAGATGGGTGAATGACAATTCTTCTACAGTGACGGTTGTTGCTGGTACAGGTTCTGCCTATAATAGCTCATATTACCTCAATCGCCCAATGGGAATATTTGTGGATATTAACTTTGATCTATATGTAGCAGATCAATACAACCATCGTATTCAGCTCTTTCGATCAGGACAACGGTATGGCATTACAGTTGCTGGGAGTGCATCGCCTAATCGCACTATCTCACTCGCATATCCCAGTGGAGTTGTTCTCGATGTTGATGGTTACCTTTTTATCGTAGATAGCTACAATCATCGTATTGTAGGATCGAGTTCAAATGGTTTCCGTTGTATCGTTGGATGTAGTGGTATAGGCAACGCATCAGATCGGTTGCGATATCCAACATCGATGAGTTTTGATATCTATGGGAACATGTTCGTCGCCGATACTAGTAACAACCGTATTCAGATATTTAATTTCTTCACGGAGTCATGTGGTAAGTACACCAAGATGAAAAGTTCAGAAGCAATCAAGGATTAGTGATGATGTTTATTGTTTGATGGTACACAATAGGGTGCAAAAAAAAATTGCCGTTTATTACATAGACTTTATTTAATGAAGTTTCCAACGTGTTTCTAGCTATCATTCTGGGTTTATTTATGAATGTTAGGTACTATCTGTATGTATTTAGCGAGGCTGATATTGGCTGAAATCTGTTGTATTGTTTCGCAAAAATAGCTCATGCTCGGAGTACAAGCTGCGCGTAACGTTACTAATAGATCATATTACACTACTGATGTAGGGATCGCATACAAGAGTTTGAAAATTGCTGCATCACGGTGATCTTGGCTCATACCGGTTATGATGAAATTCTCAGAATCGAGAAGTGTAACACTGTGTTGTACTGAAGCTAACAAATTGATCTCACCTAGCATATGTACATGAAATCGCTATTTGGGTAGTTGATGATTTCAGCCTCACTATTCAGCAGATGAAGGGAAATGTTCACGCTTTTAGATTTAATATGAGTAAGGTTTAATACTGTTATTTTAACAACAAATTCCGAAATAAGTTTTAAAGTCACCTTTAGATCACCCATGTGCTCTCTACCGAGTTAAGGTTTCATGTCCATAGACAAATACAGGGATAAAAGTCTCAATTTAGTCAAAACTTTTTGTAAAAGTATTCGCGATAATACCTCGAAAGGTTGATTTCTCATGGATAGTAATGTAGAAAGTTTAAAAATTTGTAAAAGATGTTGTTAGTCTCAAAAGTCTCTAGCTTAGCTTGATGACATGAGGGTGCACCTGGAAAATGTAAGATATCTTGGACACGGATTCGACCTTTTCTTGAACGGATTCGCACACGAATGTATTCCAACTCTGTTAACATTTGTACCAGATGGAACTCCGTGAGTTCTATCTATTTTAAAAAAGTACTCCGGAAAATATCCTTCCTAAGCCACCAAAAATGAAAAAAAAACCTTGAAAAGCATGAAAACCTCAGAAAAACACGCTCGGATTCGTTTCTTCACTTTCAGTTACCATTTCAGTACTTATTCCAGATACAACTCGAGGGTGAGGGTGGGTGAAAATGTTTTTATGATTGGAATCGATAGAGCTCGTCGAGTTGTATGTAGAATAAGTGCTGGGATTGAAGAAACGAATCGGTGCGTGTTTTTCTGAGATTTTCATGTTTTTTAAGGGTTTTTTTTATTAATTCTTATGTATAAGGAAGAATATTTCCCGGGATATAATTTTTTGGAATGGATAGAGTTTACCGAGTTCCATCTGGAAAAAATGTGATCATAGTTGGAATACACTCGCGTGCGAATCCGTGTCCAAGGTATCCTAAATCCGATATCAATGAAAAACGTCAAGATCACAACGCACGGAAAACATTTTGACGCGAAAAATATAGAAAAATTTATGTGTAACTTATAAGTTTTTCAACTGCTTCCAAGGAAGTCAGAGTATTATCCCGTGAAAATTCACAGAAAGAACAGAGCTCTTAATGTGTGATGTATTTGTACACTCTAGAGTTGATGTTATATAATAACACAAGAAGGTTTCGACATCTCACGCTTTTGTGAAAAGAGCGTTGATAAGTTCATTGGCAATTCTTTTTGTACCCTACTGTATATCGACTTTCGAGAAATTGCGCAACTGCAGCACATGTTATCACACAGGATAGAATTTACTAGAGAAATGTTTAGCGTCATATACAAGTTAGTTGTTGTTCTGAAAGTTTTTCGTTTTCTTTTAGACACCGAAAGCACTGCAAGTCAATATAGTGGTAAAGAGACATTTTGCTTTCACCCATTAAAAATAATATGAGTTTTAGGGAGTACATTCTCGGCTACGGTTCAGTCCAGTATAACAACGAAAGTGACTACTCAATCGACTGTCGTAACATCGTCTCCAGTGCAAACAGGTAACCATCCGACGAGAAGCCTCTATCTGTCACGTCATTTGATCATATTTCCTTCTTTACCCTTGTCTTTACCCTCAAGAAATTGTACGACAATCTTATAAATATAGCTTTTCTTCACAAGTTTATTTTTGTGAATCTTTCCTCTCATTTATATAGTTCCTTCATACAATCGACCGAAGCTTGATACGCATACAATGTGGAGTGCTAATGCAATCACTTTCGCTAATAGCAGTACCGTCGGATCATCACCTTTCGGTATCTTCATCACTATCAACAATACCATCTATGTTACCGATCGGTCGAACTATCGTGTACAAATTTGGTCTAATGGAAGTGCCACTCCGTCACAATCCATCTACGGTACCAACATGAGCTCATATTCACTTTTCGTCACAACCAATGGTGATGTTTTCGTTGATAATGGATACTACAATCGTCGGGTAGATAAACCGACAACGATGACAAATACCAGTGTATCTGTCATGTATATTAGTTCATCATGTTATGGTTTATTCGTTGATCTGACTGATACTCTCTATTGTTCAATGAGGAATTACCATCAAGTCATTGCAAAATCATTACAGAGTAATTCAAATATTACCATAACAATAGCGGGCACCGGTTGCTGTGGATCTACTTCATACCAACTCTGTTATCCTTTGGGAATATTTGTGGATACTAATTTTGATTTATACGTAGCTGACTCTAATAACAATCGTATACAGCTTTTCCGACCAGGACAACTTACCGGTATTACAGTTGTTGGGAGCACATCGATCAATCTTACTATTCCACTTTCTTACCCGTCTGGGATTGTCCTTGACTTCGATGGTTACCTCTTTATCGTCGATAAATACAATCATCGTATCGTTGGATCAGATTCAAGTGGCTTTCGCTGCGTTGTTGGATGCACTGGTGGCGCAAGTTCAAACACAAATCAGCTGTACTATCCAACATCGATGAGTTTTGACAGTTATGGAAACATCTTCGTCACTGATACTACTAACAGTCGTATTCAGAAATTTATTCGCTTGAATAATAGTCGTGGTGAGTAATTTGAAATTCAGTTACAACTTGTTATTTTACCTCTTGCTCGATAACTTTCGTCAGTGAATGCTAATTAGCTGCTATGCTGCGAAAAGCAACGCTTTTATTTACTTCACATAATCATCTTCGAATTAACCTAAGACTACTCACTTACTTTCATTTTAGTTCCATCATATAATCAACCGAAATTTTGTTCGGATGCTTCGTGGAATCCAAATGCCACTACCTTTGCTAATGCAACCAACGGTACCATCGGACCATTACCTTACGGTATCTTTGTCACCATCAACAACACCATCTATGTTGCCGATCGATCGAAGTATCGTGTACAAATTTGGTCTAATGGAAGTGCCACTCCATCGCAATCCATCTACGGTAGTTTGATGAATTCAAATTCACTTTTTGTCACAACCAATGGTGATGTTTTTGTTGACAACGGACTCTACAATAGTCGAGTAGATAAACGAACAACAATAGCAAATACAAGTGTACCTGTCATGTATATTGGTTCATCATGTTATGGTTTATTTGTTGACCTTACTGATGTTGTGTATTGTTCAATGCCTAATTACCATCAGGTGGTAAAAAGATGGGTGAATGACTACTCTAGAACAATGACGCTCGTTGCTGGTACAGGTTATGCCTTTAGCAGTTCAAATTACCTCAATCATCCGATGGGAATATTCGTAGGTAGGAACTTTGATCTATATGTAGCAGATCAATACAACCATCGTATTCAGCTCTTTCGATCAGGACAACGTTATGGCATTACAGTTGCAGGAAGTACATCGCCTAATCGTACTATCTCACTCGCATATCCCACTGGAGTTGTTCTCGATGCTGATGGTTATGTTTTTATCGTGGATAGCTACAATCATCGTATTGTAGGATCGAGTTCAAATGGTTTCCGTTGTATCGTTGGATGTAGTGGTATAGGCAACGCATCAGATCGGTTGCGATATCCAGCATCAATGAGTTTTGATATCTACGGGAACATATTTGTTACTGACACGAATAATAATCGCGTTCAAAAATTTGGTATATTAACAAATTGCAGTGAGTACTACAGTATCCTTTTGCTGTCACTATCGTGTGTTCGCATTAATGTAGTTCAGTATAGTGGTGATTTTGCACTTGTAGAAACCTATTATTTGCTGCAAGTTCACTTTGGCGAATCTACCATCATATAGTATCTTCCATATCGATTTCTAAGGCTCTACTCTAATAATAAAAATCATGGTGGATTTGACCGAGGTGCCAATATAGATCTTTCCTTTCCTTTAAGTGTACGTCTCCTCAAGATTTATATAATTTTGTGACACTAAGATGGTTTTGTTTTTGGATTGAATCTGAATTAAACAAGACCTGTCGTCTCCTTTGTAAAAATAACTGTGAAGCACTGTACGTTGAGCCGAATAATGATTATTGTTTTGACATGTGTGACATGCTAATTTGATTGTTTTTAGGCCAAGCATCATCATCAAATCAAACTACAACAACGACTCCAATCACTTTGATAACTGTGAAAGGTTTGTTCAAAAGCAATTTTATATAGGGACAGCATTGTAAAAGATAGTACTAAAGTGAAATGTTTTGGAAAATACAGTGCCGTACTCGAGACAGCCATTCAGTTTGTAATACATTTCCTTGCGAGTTAAGATATAGATTGATCATAGAATCAAGGTGTTAGCCAGAACTGAGAATGCATGAGCGCGCGACATATGTATTTTATTAATATAACTTTTGTAATGATATTCAATAAATTTCTTCTATTCGAATCGTGTCGAGTTGCAGGAACTTTTACTAATCACTTTGAATATGCTGAATATCAGAGTCTCCCTGGATATAGATTACCCTAATTATATACGAATAATTCTAGCGTGTCTACCACCTACAATAACACTAATTCCAAGTACCACTGCAGTGTCATCACCGATTCAATTTCGTCGAAATCAAGATTTTACAATAGTTTCACGCATTGAATTAAATTGTAACAGAACATCATTCATGAATACTCAATGGACAATCAAAAATTGTACTTCAACGTGTTTGAACAAAATTTCACTAGATCCAACAATACAAACAACATTCAGTGAACTTTTTATTCCAGCACGAACCTTGCCCTATGGTCTATATGAGATGACACTAACTGCTGCGATGGTTAATGTCACAAACACTTCTGCATCAGCTGTCGTCTATGTTCAGATCACTTCATCAGGCATAACAGCTAATTTACTTCAATATGGCACATCCATGGTCACACGTGGCAATCATCAAGAGCTGCAACTAGATCCTGGAAGTTACTCTGTTGATCTTGATCAAAATACATTCAATGCTTCTGTAAGTTTCTGTTGAGGGCACGGTTGTGTCACTCGTCTGGTCTATTTGTCATGTAGAACTGGAAATATAAATACTATTGTCGAATCTATAGCTCATCGATGTTTCCCAACCTACGAGGTTCATTGTTGACAATTAATGACCCAAGGAATGATCCATCGAATCCATCTTGTTTGTCCAATCGAACTGCGTGGAGATTCGATAATGCATTTGATTCGTCGTTCACCATTCTTGCCGATGCATTGCAATTCAATCGAACATATCAGTTTATGGTTCAAATGGAGAACCGTGAGAACTCTTCGCGGCAAGCAAGTGGCTATGTTCTTGTGAAAGTGGAAGATACTCGTCCACACATGGTCTTTATAGGGTCTGTTCTTGTTTTGATGTGTGTGTGCGCGCATTGCATATTGCGTTATTGTTTGTAGTTGTGTGATATGGACGATGTGTCAGCCGAATCTAGAATTCCAGCTAGTTAATCCCACAACACAAGTGGCGTTGTTTTCGGCTTGTCCAGGAGACTGTAACAGAATCGAAAGCATCGTATGGAAGATTTATCAAGGCGTAGAGGATTTGACTACCGATTCTACTAGATGGACAGTGTTCAATGAAACAAGTGTCTATGAGAATATCTGGTTTTTCGGTAAATGAATCATGTACTTTCTCGAAAAGGAAAAACTTCACCATAATTTATAGGCATCCGGAGAAGTAATTTCACCGCAACGAATCAACTATTCCTGTCCAATCCGCAAATCCAGCTTTGGCGCTTTCAAGTTGTCTACACTTTCACAAATGAAACAAGTGTCAGTTCACTGAATTTCGTCATCAATCAACCACCAGCGAATGGCTCGTGTTTAATTGACCCATTGAATGGAACAACAAGTACTTTATTCACTATTTCATGCAAGGATTTCTTTGATGCAGATGGAATCAAAGACTACACTGTCTACGGTATATCAAAGTTGTTTTTCTGAGGCGTAAATGAAATAATCTTCTCTATTATAAGGCACGACCGATGACCAAAGCAAGATGACAATTGTTGCTTATTCGAATTTACCAACATTTCAACTATACTTACCAGCTGATGATGATCAAATATCATCGCTTAGCTTAGTCGTTCATGTTCGAGATCAAATGAATTGTGTCACTGAAACGAATCTCTCATCAGTAACTGTTTTGCCTGATACCCTTGCGATAAATGATTTGATAAATAACATTTGGAACTCATCAGCCAGTAATACCCCTAATGCCATCGTAAATTTGCTTGGAAGTGGAAATCAAAATATTGTTGGACAGGTGATCAGTTCGGTATCACAACAGTTCAATAGAATGAACAATGAAACTATTGAAGCGGCTGCTACTAGTAACTACTCATATCGCATCATTGAAATCGGTTAACACTAGTTTTCTCTAGATGGTATTCCCACTGCGAGTATATCAGTGTCATCACTATTCAGTGAAGGTGGACAACAAGTAATCACATTTTCCTTTGAATGCCATGTTCTAATTTTGCAACATTATAGTCATCAACGTTATTGAATCAGTCGGCATTGGAAGAATTCAACAGCCAACAGAACTCTCGTGCTGTAACTCGAGATTACTTTATCCCATTCATTACAAATATTCCCATCACAACATCAAACAGCATCAAACTACAAGCATCAACGTTGGCTCACTTCACAAAAGCAACAAATGAATTGACAAGAACAACTTTGGTATGATCTACACTTTTCTCTCTCTCTCTTACATTCATTTATCTTCTTGTATATAGGCAAGTGTAGCGAATCGATGTTATGAGTTAGCATTTGCTTTGAATTCGATGCGAACGAAAGTTGCATACGAAGATGTTCGACTTGCATCAGCTGACCTTCTTCAATGTGCTGCTAATCTCATCAACGTATGATATAGACTGTAAAACTAATGAACAACTATCATCAATATGTATAGGCTGCCAACGGACCACTACAAGAAAGAACGAGTGTTCTCGATGCCGATGCAGTTGGAACAACGAAATTTCCCGATAATTATGATACTGATGTCGAGGCAGCGTGGTCAAATCCTAGTGAGATTGACGCTTACTCGAGAACCTCGATGCAGTCATGTGTAATTTAGGTCTATTTGCTGATGGTGATGACTTCTCCTTAGAGACAATACAACGAAATCAAGTCATTTATTATCAAAAACAACTGGCGAATGAGATCAAATCAAAGATGACACAATTGATTTCACTGTTGACTTCAACATTGAACGTTCATCTCAACGTTGGACAAGATTTCACCATCGAAACATCACAAGTGATCATGACACTCGAGACCAAATCAACTCAATCACTTTCGAGTTCACTTACAAAAATAATCGGAACTGGACAAGTGACACTTCCCAACAAGTTCACTTCATCTCTCACTGCAAATGACAAAATCTTCGTTCGAGTCAGTTCAGTACTATGATACTTTCTCATTCTTCTCCACCGATCCACTGTTTTAGTCTATGATGGAACCATTGGCACCCTTTGGAAACTCAAAGTCAACATCGAACACCAATCTCTCTCGATCACTCTCATTCTCCATTCTCGATCAGAATCACAGTGATATTCCAATCCAAACAGCAAACAATCACTCGATCGAGATCATCATTCCTCGTGATCCCAATCTCATCGTTCCATCGATGATCTTGCAAAATGTCACATCACTCAAATCTACACCCACTGCTGCCATGTTTGATTTACATCATTTGAGTTTGTCTTCATCACTTGCAGTGTCAGTTCATTGGGAGATTCAGCCATTAGACACCAGTTTAGCCTATTTATTCATCTACAGATTCGATGAAGTGCCACAGCTGAGTTCATCCATCAAACTCATCGATGGATGGACACTTCTCTGTCCTGATAATATCACGAATGAAAGTGTCTACACATACTATGTCGATAATCAACAAACAAACGGTCATCAGTCGATCATCTTTGGTCTGAGAGAACTCAATGCAACTGAGATCACTCCACATTGTTCGAACACATCACTTACCAGTCCTCCTATCATCGATCAGCCAATGAACTTCACCTCAGACTATGGACTAAGAATCTACACATCGGGTTGTTATTATATCGATGCAAATCAACAATGGCAATCAGATGGACTCATCGTTGGCCCATTGACCAATCACTATCAAACTCAATGTTTTTCCACTCATTTGACCACATTCGCGGGTGGATATGCTGTTCTACCCGAGACAGTCAATTGGAGCTATGTGTTTGCTAATGCTGATTTCATGAAAAACAAAACCATCTATTTGACAGTGATTGTTGTCTGTGTGATCTATGTACTTCTGGCCATTTATGCACGGTACTACGACAAGAAAGACGTGGAGAAACTAGGCGTGACTATCTTGCCCGATAATAACAAGAACGACGACTATTTCTATCAGATGATTGTGTTCACTGGTCAACGACGGGATGCTGGAACGAAATCGAATGTTCATTTTGTCATTCATGGTGATGAGAATGATACTCATATTCGAACATTGGCTGATCCTCATCGTCGCGTTTTGCAGCGTGGTGGAGTTGATGCATTTCTTNAGAAAGACGTGGAGAAACTAGGCGTGACTATCTTGCCCGATAATAACAAGAACGACGACTATTTCTATCAGATGATTGTGTTCACTGGTCAACGACGGGATGCTGGAACGAAATCGAATGTTCATTTTGTCATTCATGGTGATGAGAATGATACTCATATTCGAACATTGGCTGATCCTCATCGTCGCGTTTTGCAGCGTGGTGGAGTTGATGCATTTCTTATGAGTGTTCCCAAGTCCTTGGGGCCGTTGAATTGTGTTCGTATTTGGCACGACAACAGTGGTAAAGGTTCGTCATCATCGTGGTTCCTCAAATATATCATCATTCGTGATCTTCAAACAATGCAAAAGTTTCATTTCATCTGCCAACGATGGTTTGCAGTTGAGAAAGATGATGGGAAGATCGAACGTGTTCTGCATGTTGCAAGTGACCTGGAAAAGAATCAGTTCTCATTTGTCTTGACGAAACGAACTTATCACAGTGTGTCTGATGGTCATCTGTGGTTTTCGATCTTTTCTCGTCCACCATCGAGTCAGTTCACTCGTGTGCAACGATGTACATGTTGTTTTGTTCTGTTACTTGTATCCATGTTTCTCAATATCATGTATTATGACTTATCAAAGGAAGCGAAATCAACAAACACAGGTAGTTTGTCATTCGGTGTTGGTCATGCCAGTCCTCAGCAAGTAAGTAAAAAAATTTATGGTTTTTTTTATTTAGTTTTGTGTGTTCGTTTGTTTGCAGGTCATGATTGGTGTGATTGTTGAAATGTTTGCACTGATTCCCAGTTTGTTGCTTATTCAGCTGTTTCGTCGTGTTCGTCCTCGTCGACAACAACAGTCGCCATTGCGTCAAGCATTGCACAAAATCAAACCCAATGTTGTAAACAAAGTCAATGAGCAGCAGCAGAAGAAGAAGAACAAGGAGAAAATATGGATGCTTCCTTGGTGGGGTATTTTGATTGCATATGCATTGTGCTTGGTGTTAGTTGGCGTTTCCATTCTGTTCATCATTGCTCGTGGTATCGAGTTTGGTGACGAGAAGACACAGAAGTGGTTGGCATCCGTCATCAGTGGTATCTTTTCGTCGGTTCTCCTTACCCAGCCATTGAAAGTAAAATTATTACACCTTCCACTGCTTCAACAGCATATTTATTCTTGTTACTTTAGATTGTTGCATTGGCCATCTTCTTTGCTTGTTTTTGTCGAAAGACAACCAGTGAAAAAGAAGCAACTGAGCTGTTAGATGATGATCAAATTGGCTTGGCAGCTGATGAAGAGTATCTTCACATGTTTCAGGTTTTACTCTTCTATTCTTTGCGAGTTAAGTGTTAATTGATATTTTGTAGAACAAATCTCTGTTTATTCGTTCATCTACGAATCGCGCTCAACGTCTGAGCAAGCATGAAATCAGCCAAATTCGTGATAATCGACTGAAAGAAATCCAGATACGGAATGTCATCCGAGAAATGGTGTTGTATGTGTGTTTTCTGGTTGTTCTTTGTGGTGTTATTTATTCGAATCGCGACTCAAGTGCATACTATCAAGTCGATCATCTACGAAAATATTTGCTCGACTCTAAACAAGAGAACTTGGACTTTACAAAAGTATGTTCCCTTTGTGAATATGTTTATGTTGTATCGTGTTATGGTCAATTTAGATTGCAACAATAGATGAATACTGGAATTGGCTGGAAAAGAGTTTAATTATCAATCTGCGAGCTCAACAATGGTATAATGGTGATCCACCCCGCAGTCTCACTGGTTTCATTGACGACAAATCAAATCGGTTGATTGGATGGGCAACGATGAGACAGTTGAGAGTCAAAGCTGAATTATGTCGGCAACAGAATGTGTTCTCCTTGACATGTGCAGCTGATTATAGTTTGCGGAACGAAGACAAACAGTCGTATGCTCCTGCATGGCAAAATCAATCATCACAAATCTACCATTCGTCAATTCAAAAAGCGTTTACGTATCAGTCTGGTGATGCATTGGACACATATGTGTATGTTGGAGATCATGCAAGTTATGGAAGTGGTGGTTATGTGTATGAATTTCGTGGTCGTTTGAGTGATCTTCAAAGTAATCTTTCCCAACTTCATCAACTTGGTTGGATTGACAAGCAGACTCGAGCTGTCATCATTCAACTGACTTTGTACAATCCAAATGTTGCTCTATTTACTGCTGTCACTTTTCTTGCTGAATTTCTCTCATCGGGCGGAGTATTCAGCAGTGCTCGTTTCGAACCGATCAGTTTTTATGGTAATGAAAGATTCCATCACGTATTCTGAATAGTAGTTCTCTTCTCCTTTTTCAGCATTCACATCAATGCCTCAGTTAGTATGCACGATAATTTACATGTTATTCATATGTTATTTCATGTGGCTCGAAGTTCGATTGTTGATAGAGATGAAATGGAAATATTTCAATCAATTCTGGTCGTATGTGGATGTTGGAATAATTGCTTGTTCATGGGCAAGTGTTGGTATTTATATTTGGCGACTCGGAGAAAGTCGACGAATCGGAAAATTATTCGAAAAGACCAATGGATATGTTTATATCAACTTACAATTGACCTCATTTATTAACAATGCTTTAACAGATTTACTGAGTTTTTGTTGCTTTTTCGGTACAATTCAATTAATCAAATTATGCCGTATCAATAGAAAGCTTATCTTATTTATTCGTACTCTTCAGTGTGCAGCCAAAGAGTTACTATCCTTCTCGTTCGTATTTTCGTTTGTGTTCCTATCATTTCTTTGTCTCTTCTATTTACTATTCGTTTCAAAATTACCTGAATGTTCAAGTTTACTGGGAACAGCTCAGATGTTATTCGAAATGACCCTGATGAAGTTTGATGCACATGAACTGAGTGAAGCTGCAGCATTTCTTGGTCCATTTTGTTTCAGTTTATTCATTTTTATCGTTGTTTTCATTTGCTTGAGTATGTTTGTGTCAATCATCAGTGACAATTTTCGTCGTGCAAGAGAGAATGTGAACGACAGAAAGGAAGACTTGTCGACGTTAATTATCGAAAGATTTAAAAGATGGTCAAGTAAGAAATATTCAGTGCAATTTCATTCGTATTGTTCTTCTCGATCTACTTAGGACTGAAAACATTCACTGAAGAAGATCGGCTGGCTGAAAGAGACGCACAGATGCGTGGAAACTATTACGACCCAATCGAAAAATTTCCAGATAGAATCGATCAATTATTCGTTGCTCTGGATAAAGTATGTCGACCTACTTATTCTATACAAGAACGAGAAAGTTGTGTCATTTTTATCTATTTACAGATCCACGCAGATCAAAAATGAAGACATTGCCATATGATTAAAAAAAACATTTCCCGTAAATATTCTAGTTATCAAATGCTTGCGTGATAAAGTATTGTCTGTTACTCAGTGTTTATTCATAATCAATAAATTTAACCTAAACGTCTCACATAAAACAAGTTCTTTACGAATGATGCGGAAAAGAGAGACATCCGAACTTTTCGACCTATGTACGACTATATATAAACAATAATGAAAGAAGAGTCTCAAGTGTAAAGATAAAACACGCCATATAATTAATATTCATCATTTCCTCCGATGCAATGTGTATGAAAACAGAAGAGGAAGGAGAAAAAATTAGCTGATCGGAATTTCTCAGCACTAATTCACCTCGACAGAATTACAAAATTTTCTCCTTGGCTTGCTTCATCGATGATGAATAAGAAATGTGAACTATATTTGACAACGAACGATATGAAAATGAACTTTGATCTGATGCTGAATAGTGCAGCTCTTCTCTTGTTGGTCCATTTAAAACAAAAGGAATGATTTTCAAACAAATATTCAGACACACATTAGCAAATTGCGCAGAAATAGAACTCTGGAACTAGTTTGATTTGAGTGTAATAGTGTCGAGGTAATTGACTTCTATGTATTTTTAGTTACTCAACGACCTTCTTACATTCATCATGATTCAACATTGCTAATTCATCTGGTTGCTCAGCTGAAAAACTAATTATCACCTTGTCATCAGATACATACAGATCCCATATAAATGATAGATTAGAAAAAGGACATATTTTTCGCTCTGCTTGCTCTCACTTAGTCGCTTTGAGCTGTGCCGTTTATTGTTCACTCTGAATAATGCAACCAAATACTATTTCAACTGTCGAACTGCAACGACGAACTTTGGTTTGCCACGTTTGTGGTGATATTGCTCGTGGAATGAACTATGATTTGCTCACATGTATGTCGTGCAAAATTTTCTTTCGTCGAAATGCATTTCGAGCAATTGCACGTGATTTCCTTTCTTCCTATTCACATCGATATAGAAGTTCGATTGATTTCTTTTAGGAAACATTGCGATGTGCACGAGTATCGAATTGTAACATCACGAAAGAAAAACGTAGTCATTGTGCGGCATGTCGTCTGAAGAAGTGTTTTGCACTCGGTATGAATCGCCAGTTAATTCAAGTCTTTAGTCCAACAAAATTGCCGCATGTAAGATTTACCTTTTATTGATCGAAATGGTGATTTTGCGTTGAAATAGCCTCGACCTCTTGGCCTTCTACGAAATGATCGGTCGACATTGACACGTGATCAATGGACTCTTCTCTCGAATCTTATCAATCTGCATGAGACGGAAACACTTCTTATTCAACAGCAATCGTTATTGGACCAAGAATCGACTCGACCGATTCAACGACGAGGAAAAGCATTATTAGTATTGGATTTCTTTCGTAATTGCCTGATCTGGATGGAGTCTTCACTGAAACGATTGAAATATTTCCAATCTGTTTCGAATACTACTCGACATGTTCTTCTAAAACATAATATTCGATCTTGTTCAAGTTTCAACGGTTTTCTTGTCACAAGAAAACTGGTTTTGTTCCATGAACCTTGGTTAACCCATTCCTTTTACAAGATTTTCGATGAACAACTATTGATAAGCATTTTCAAAATTCACAAAAACTTCGATCTCAATGATATTGTCATCAAACTTTTCTTATTTGTTATGATATTTTCAAGTAATTGCTCGCCGTTGACATTCGATCAATCGTATCAGATGGAATCCTTGGACAGTTCACTCGAATCTCTGCATATTCAAGATATTTTCGTCACTTTATTATGGAAATATTTACTTTATCAATATGGACCGATGGAAGCAACCATACGATATGTTATATTGGTAAAAGCGATGGTAGACATGATCTCTGTAAAGGCACAGATGTCTTCGGTTTTAGTTTACGAAGATATGATTAATGAAACGATGAAAGAACTCGAAAGATCATTAATTTTACAAGATTAGCAGTTTTCATGGTTGAATACAAAACATTCAATTTCTCAAATAATTCACTTTCTGTTATTCGATGAATGAGTTTGATTGGTAAATTTGCTATTGAGTAACCTCTTCTGAATAAACATATATCCACATTTGAATATTAGCTATCGAACAGAACACTGAACAGTACTCATGTATCATTGAAATCTGCACAGTTCAACATGATTTCGTAGACTGTGAAAGATGTCCGACGGTAGAATTCCTATCGTCATATGACATTGATTGTGACATACATTCTGTCCAAGAGCGCCATCTGCAGTGTATTTACTTAACACAATGAGATGACTGGCGAGAACAAAAAGAGAGAAAAGATAATAGTAAAAGTAGTAATTTCGAAATACACCAGGATACGACGAGTTAAAGCAAAATACGGCATTAACTGAAGATGCTCTCATTGATAAATGCTAGTTCTCCATCTGGAAATGACCGTCGTGTTAAGTTGTTAAGTACTGATTTGATCTTTGGTGGTATTGATAACGTTTTTGTGTATCCGTCACTTGACGTTGATCGATTAAAAGATGCGGTTAGTCGTACTCTTTCGTTCTGGCCTATTGTCACCGGTCGTGTCATTATCGAGAATAATGAAGATTATTACATCAAATTTTCTGATCAATCAATTCCGTTTACTTACACTGAGAATGATGAACTTGATCAATGGCCAAATTTACCTGTTATTATCGATGATGTAAATGTTCTAAAACCATTTATTGATTCAGTTCAATATAAGCCTGAAACCGAACCACTTCTTCGATTGAAAGTTACTCGATTGGTACGCAGTAATGAATACATATTCGGCGTGAGCTTTTGTCATATTATGGGCGATGCTGATTCAAATCTTCATTTCCTTAATGACCTTTCTCAAGCATATCAACAACTAGAACCGATTCTTCCTCGGCCAACATTCGAACGACATCCATTAGGTTCAGAAAATCGCGATTTTACCTCATCATCGGTTTTAAAACTGTACCAAAATGTCCAGAAGAAGGAAACAGTTCTCGCTCGGCTTAGCGAGGAACATTCAACAACCGAACCTTTGAATATGTCATTCTCTTCTGAGCAAATAGCTCGACTACATCATCTAGCAAGTGGTAACAATTCTAATGTAACACCTCACGATGCTCTGTGTGCTTATATCATTCTTCTTTTAAACAAGCATGCATTTCCGACAGAAGATCAATGCATTCGACGAGTTTACATGCTTATTAATTATAGAGATGTGAGTGAACGATTAGCTGGCAAAAGTTACGTGGCAAATGCGATTATGCAACCATTGTCTGAAGACTTTCCAGACCCGTATTCTTTGTCAAGCATTGCACAAACGATTCGTCGATTGGTCAAAACAGCACGTCAAGAGGAATTTTTGAACAATTGGGTCACATCAGCGAACGCTTTGATGAAACAATTCATTCAAAATGGCGAAATTAATTTCACTTGGGACAAAGATGAATTGATATTCAATTCGAATTACAAATACGATTGGACGGATCGGGTTCATCTCGGCATGAAAGGTCAATGTCGGTTTCATACGGCGGGTTTATTCAAATTTTATTTTCGAATTTTTCAATTAAATCCAATCATAGATCATCAAGGACATTGGAAAAAGGATCAGGGTGGCGCTGAAGTTGCTTTTCGAATTCCGAAAGGAGATATGAAAGAAAAGCTTTTGCAAGGATGGAAAGAAGACGTTGCAGGAAATTTTAAAAGATAAATAAAAATGACACATGACTCTATTTGCTGTTTGACACAAGTTTTCACATCAGATATGATGTTAATAATTCTGTCAGATGATAAGATTGTAAGTAAGAAAGTAAAAACAGCCGACGATATAAATACTAAGCAGTACGTCGGTTATTCTATTCGAAAAATAACAATTGCCATGTGGTCGTTTGCTTCATTCGCTGCGTTTTTTATTCTAACGATTCTTATTTGTGCTCCATCAGACATTTCAGCAGATTGTCCATCTTGTTGTCATGATAATACCGGATGCAATACAGCCTATAACGGTCGTCCAGGTCTGTTAGTTGTTTAAAAAAAATACTATTTTACGAGTTGAATACTTTTTAGGTCAATGTTGTGGATCAGGATTCCTGCGATTCTGTTGTCCGAGTAAATATCATTCAGAAAACCTATCCCTTTCATACTTTATTTTTACTTCTAGCAAGTACAAGTTGTGGTTCATATCCCTACTGTATCCAAGATCGATATTGGGGACATTTTACCCTTGGTCAATTAATCGGTCTTATTGCTGGTATTATTTTTGTGATCGTTTTGCTCCTTTCGATATGCGGTATTCTATGTCGACGCTACCAAAAGCGGGGTGCAACGGCTTCTGCTCGTGTTATAACTTTGCCATCAACACCAGCCAACAATTATGGAACTTGCCCGCCACCTCCACCATACAATCAAAATACTACGAAATAATTGCGACTGTTTTTTTTTCATTTTTCTCTTGTTTTCATAAATATGACAAAAATCTACTTAATTTCGTCGGGTGAAAATGAAGGATGAATGTTTATATGGTCGCATAGTGTATGTCTGTATTTGTAACTCTATTTTAGACGCAATAATTTTATTAATTCTTTCCGAAAAACGCTACCACATAATGTATAGATGTAAAACTTGATGGTGTTGTTCAAAAAGAAGCAGATGACACAAATATTGAATATCGTATTTTCAATTGTCTGTCGGAGATTTGACCTTACGTCATAAATTGTAGCCACAGAATAGAATTTATAGATACTGACAGGAAATGTCGAAATAATAAAGACTACAACCTAGATGAACAAAAACGAATAGAAAACAGAACATGTTGGTAATTTTGTCCTACTTGTATGAGCAAAATGATCAATAGTTGTGCTTCTCGCCGTTGTGCACTTCGATTCGTTTCTGCTGGCAATGGCATTTTCGGAGTACTGAAATTTGTCGAGGGTGATACATTGATTCGGCGACGTTTTTCCCGAACATTTCTCAAAAGTAAACATCCAAAAATAATCATAATCAGTGTAGGCGAGATAATTTCCAATAAAAACTGCATTAAACTGTCCACAATTTGACAAGAAATGTTCTGTTTCAATTGATAGCAGGATTGCGGTGCACCGAATAACTGTTGATTGATGTCAATGCAATAAAATTGTTCACCAAATGCCAGAATTCCGAAGACAATCACAGCAGATATGGATGCATAGACTTTTTTGACTGTAACCAAACGACGTTGATGAACGTCTGCTGATGAACACAAGTACCGTTCAATACAAGCTAGACTGATAAACCATCCTCCAGTGAATGCAGCTGCATAGGTAATGAAAAATCTGAATTTACAGAATATACTGGAGGTTTGCGATGGATCAACGCCGTATCCGTTAAGCAAACGGGTAAGAAGACCGATGCCAATTGAAAATGAATCCGACACGGTCGCTGCTAGGAAATAAATCACACAGATATTGTTACGGAACGTTTTACGTGTGAAGATGAATAAATTCAGAACATTTCCAATAACGCCGATGGTTAGAAGAACAACGGTTACATAGCGATTGATTGATTGATTGATCAAAGCAAAGTTGATCGATGTAGACGAGGTCGACATAATGCAAAGAAACGAATTAACTAATAGAGGTATTCGTTGCTTCTTCTTAGACTTTTGGTGAGCGTAATGCAGAGCATAAACATAGAAGGAATGTGACGTTTATATATCTTATTTAACCTCGAATTCTACGCCTCAAATCTGTTTTACAGGTGTGAGATTCCTTTTAATCAGCTTAGTATAATGGTGATCATTATTCTCGGATGAGAAGCTGCCTTCAAGACATATTTCTGATTAAATTCAAGAAATTTCATTATGCACGTACCATTAGAATTAACAGTGCGCATATGGTTTTCATCCAACGCTCATATTCTTACTGGTATTTCATTTAATTTTAAACGAGAAGAAGGTAATTAGAGTGTACGCCTTTCGCGTATGTTGCGCCCACGAATATTACATGAGCTTTCTCAATGGTTTCGATAGAAAGATCGTCTGTCAGCGATGGAACGTCGGAAACTGGTCATATCAAGAAAGAGGAAATTAAATTTTTCCTCAGATGTAGTATGAAAAGTGGGGCCTTGATGAAAATATCCCAGTTTACATAACTGGTATTTCTTGAGTGAAGCCTTTGTTGCTTAGAGGGCTTGTGTTTTTTAATCAAAATAATATCACTTTTGTACTGGTTTATGCTTCACTCACCAGCAGTAATCGGAATTTCAGAGGACAAAAATGTCACTGGATTTTAATGAGATTCTGTCAAAATTTTTGCGCCCAAATACAATAACCAAAGATGTCCTGCTGACATATACTACTCTTTCGTCATTAGTTTACTTAGAGTTTGTATATGGAGGGCAAACTTCCACTAATTCAGATGTGCTTTAAGTGACATCGTTTATATCCTCGATTGCAAGTCATAAGGTGTGTTTTCTTACATGATCAAAAAAAGAAATTCTATTATTGAACTTTGTTTCTTGTTAAATATTGTATGCTTTTTATCGTCATATAAAAAGTAACAGGCATTAGTATCTTCATTGTTCATAATGATCTTCGTAGTAATGCGCTAATTCTGCACTATTTCTCAGCTTTCAGGCGTGTCGTATAATCCACTGAAACTCTACCTAAATACGTCATGGAGCTCAAATACCGTAACTATTATTAGCAATAGTACTGTAGATGAATACTTTCCTTTGGATTTTGTCCATCGATGTAAAAAAAAACTCAGTCGTATCATCGACAAGAAATATTTCTGCTAAGGTAACAAATTCATCATGTTTGGGTATATTGATTAGTATTAACAGCATTGTTCACTGAGTGGTCGGCATTAAATAGTTTCTAAACCTTTAACTAATGACTGGAAACTAGTAGTAGTAGTAGAAACAGGCATTGCAGAGTTAATATTAACAACACTGAGAAATCCTCGTGGAATATTTATGAATGATACTAATAGAGATTTATAGATTACAGATTGCGAAAATCATCGAGTACAGTCGTTGGAATTCGGAAAATTAACTACCACAACAGAAGCTGATAGTGGATCTGGAAGTGTAACAATGATACTGATTTGTCCAATTACGATTGTGTTAGATAATGATAGTTATCTATTTGTTGTTGATTCTGGTAATCATCGTGTTATGGATCAAAATGCCAATGGTTTTCGGTGTTTAGTTGGATGTACATAGTCGATCGGCGCAGCATCGAACCAATTGAAGCAACTGTGGAGTCTGAGTTTTGACAGCTATGCAAATCTTTTGGTTTGTGACCAAGACAATGATAGGATACAAAAATTAGCTTGATCAGTGTTGAGAGTGAGTGTAATTTATTTCATTATTCATCTCATCATGAGCGTCTCAAAGTAGTGGGATCAGCTCGATTTTGAATGCGGAGACAAGTGATGCTTCTTTCCTTTGGTATTGACAATGATGGGAGATATGAATGACGGACAAAGATACCAAACAGCCATCTTACTACCAAATGAAACAGTCTTGATTACAGGTGGATCGAATGGTGGTAATTTTTCTCTCAACAATACTGAATTGTATTGACCTATTTCGAGAGAAAGATATTTGATTTCGTAGGCATACAGTGCATCTCTTGCTTATTATATGCCTTGAGTTGTTATTAAAAACATAAACACCTGGCTCTAGAATATTGCACCAGTTCATTATGGCGCTTGTTCACAGATAATTAGAAAGAAATAGTAACTCGCGTACATGATATAATTGATGCGGAAATGAAAAAAACTGCATGGTCAAAGCATTATTTATTAAACTCATTGCTATACTTTCATTCAGATAAATGTCTGACGAAGAGAGACATTCTTTCGTTCTTTCTTTTGGTATAGAACGAATAACAACTGAATCCACATAAAATATGTCATCATCAACCGTACGTCATTGAAAAAAAAAGTTTGACTGCTCGTTGTCACCATATACTCAATATAGAAGGAAAAGAAGGAAGAAAAAACCATAATGTATGATTTGATTTGTGTTTACAGCGTATCTATCTCTTTTCTCTCCTCATATGATCCATACATTGACTACGATCATGCACATGGTCTATATTATCGAATAAAAAGAATGATTGTTTTGAAAAATACGTCTCATATGAAAGTACGCTGACACAGGCAATGTATTTTTTCAAAACAACTAACTGAATCTGACCTTTGAAATTTAGGGTAAAAAGTATCTATTCAATCTTTTTAGTATTTACTTCATTCTCGACAAAAAGAACAACATGTCTATGATGAATCCAGAACAAATGAACGACATCCTAAATGAATTAAAGCTAGGCACTGTATTAGTGCGACGCAAACACGATGGAGAAAAATCATCTCGTCATTTTTATTTACATAAAAGTGAACAGTTCATAACCCATCATCAACTAGATAAGACATTCGGTTCGCCAACACGCTGTGCGTATACACTATATGAATCCAATAAATCATCTTGTCTTTCTGATTTCCGACGTAGATTATATAAATAAAATTGATGAAGTGCGCGTTGGTCTCAATACACGAACATTCGATCGACTAGTTCGGCATAAACTCCTCGAACAAGATAACGTAATTATGCGCGTTTAATTGTGGTCGGCATATGGTGGGAACTTTTCTTCTAGGACCGATGTGCCTTTTCGATATTTTTCAATAATTATCGAAATGAACTTCACTTTCTTGCAAATGACGAAAATATTCGAAACATTTGGGTCGAAGGTCTTCGATACCTCATGGAAACGCATGCACAAAAACGACAACGACACTTGATTAACGAAGCTAAGTAAGAGTGACAGACTATTGAAGAAAAACTTGAAAGTTTCTCGTAGTTGGATATTGAATTACTTCTATTTGGCGGATAAAGATGGTTCTAAATCGTTGTCGAAAAGCGAATGTCGACGGCTGCTAACCGATTCACTCAATGCAAAAGTTTCGGCGAAAGATTTCGACAAACTGTTTCAAGTAAAACGAGCCAATGAAAACGTTGGGTGATGTATTTTCTTGAATGTATATAGGAAGCCGATCGAAGCGGAGAAGGACTACTAACAGCCGATGAGTTCCTCGAATTTTTTCACACGTTAACTCGTCGTCGTGATCTTTATAATATAATGAGAAAGTAAGTAGAGAAATCTTCTATTTCGAACTTCATTTGTCAGTAAAGATACGCGAAAAATGACGAGAACCATACGATTGATTCGATTTATTTAACAACCGAAGAACTATTGGAGTTCCTTCAAAAAGAACAAAACGTAAATTATTCATACGCTTTGAACGGTGACTAATCAGTGTATTTCATTCTTTTTCTCAAGCAAGTTATGTTGAAAACTCCGAAAACCGATTCGAAATTTGAATTTTCATTGGAAATCGTCAACACTTGTGAACAAGTACAAGAGCTAATCAAAGAATTCGAATTAAATGATGAAATAAGAGAAAAAGGTCATCTAAGCTTAAAAGGTAATAATTACAAAACTTAATGCTATGCGTATGTTCGCGCATCTCCATTCAACCTAGGCTTTCGAAATTTACTTCTATCCGATGATTTTGCTTTGATGAAACCGTGGTGTTCGCGTTTCGTCTATCAAGATATGACCAGGTAACAGAGATGCTAACTCTCTTCAAAATCTTATCGATAATTTAGGCCGTTGAGCGATTATTACATTAAGACCTCACACAATACGTAAGATGGATATACTTCGAAGCTGACGACTGTATTTGTTATACTCCTTTTATAGTTATTTATTTAATAATCAAATTGTTGGTGACAGTAATCCAGAAGCATATAATCGCGCCTTGAAAGCTGGTTGTCGTGCCGTGGAAATCGACTGCTACGATGGTGATAATGGCCGACCGATAGTCAAACATGGCTTTACACTGGTTAAACCATGTTTATTCGAATCAATCATTCGTTTTATTGAACCGAATCTTTTCAAAGCATCACCGTATCCCGTGATACTAGATCTGGAGAATCATTGTTCAATTGAACAACAGCATGAAATGGCACGAATCTTACAACGCATACTTGGTGGTAAAGATCTCTAGCAAGAAAAACATAGCGTTGGAGAATGTTCTTCTTTGCTTGAATAGATCGATTAATTTCGGAACCACTGTTGACTAAGGATTCATCGGTTTTACCGTCACCGGAAGATCTGAAATATAAAGTGCTGATTCGGGTAGAAGAAAAATCAGTTTTTTGTTAAATCGGAATACATCGATCGGGTGTTTTTAGGGCGTGAAACTTCCTGCTCCAGTTGATGAACCACAAGTATAAATCTCTGTTTTCTTTCTTTCGAAATTAAATCTTCTGTGTTTAGATAACCGAAGAGAAGTCACCATATCTGTTTTTCTATTTACAAAATGTTCCATATCTTGACTATGAGAAGGCAAAAAATAGTCATGAATGTTATCATTCAGCCAATCTTGCAGAAAAGCATTTCGACCGAGCATGTAAAGCCGATCCATTAGGTGTGATTAAACAAACATTAAAATCTTCGCTTCGAATGTATCCCGATGGTCTTCGACAAGATTCCAGCAATCCGGATCCGATAGCGCCTTGGAATTTCGGTATACAAATGGTGGCGTTGAATTATCAAAACGACGACTCGGTCATGTCATTATCTTACGGGAAATTTATGGATAATGGAGGTTGTGGATACGTATTGAAACCAAAATATCTCACTGATATTGATAAATCATTATTTAATCCTTTAAATTTTATTGTCAAACCACCAGCACTATCCGAATGTATTTTCGAACGCCCGCAACGTTTGATCATAAAAGTGATTAGCGGACAATTTCTCCCTCGAGCTAATGAAACGACGACCGATATTCCTGACCCGTATGTTCTCATTTCGACACACGGAATACCATGTGATAAACAAACGAAGAAAACGAAGAAAATTGATGACAATGGTTTCGATCCGGAATGGAATGAAACATTCCAATTTGATATTCATTTTCCACAAATGTGTCTTATCCGATTCGATGTATATGATCATGACCGATTTTCTCGTGACGATCGATTAGCGTATTTTTGTTTACCAGTCACCGCAATGCAGACAGGTTCAACCTTGCTTGATGCTGATGTTTGTATTTATCTTATTCTCTTTGTAGGTTATCGTCATATACATTTGAGAGCAAAGAATAATAATCTGACTTATTCAACGATATTTATTCATGTTCAATTCAAACCGATATGAAGTTCAACCATATTCGCAAAATGTCTTCATTCTCAGTAGTTCGACTCAATGACACAGAGACATAACTTGTCCACCCGATTATTTTTATTTAGAAATAGAAGCACTCACAAAAAAGTACACACTCTTTCATTAAGCGAATAGCAGTTCAAATCAGTGACATTGTCTTCATGATTGTACAATTTTTTTCATTCGCAGCTTATGCCGTGTACCAGCATTCACACGAGATGGACTGAACTTCTTCTCCAGTTTGATGAATGTAGCATACATAACCATAGTGTGTATAGGAGCCAATGCAGCAAATATCACAGCTGTCATCGTTGCCACAGATGATTTACATGCATCTTCCTATGAGAAATAGATAGAAAGCAGAGTTATACAAATATTCACATAGAATGAAAAGTTTACGAAATCTTTTGGATACATGACAGCAACTGTGGACTCAGTTGTCACTCCTGGAATTGTTGGACCAGCTGTTGTTGGAGCTAGACAACACACAACATGAATGTGAAACACCATTGTGATATTTTATGACTTACCAGCTGTAGTTGGTGGTGTAGTTGTCGAAGTCGTTGATGGTGTTGTGATAGGAGTAGTAGTTGTAACCACTATGCCAGTTGTTGTTAACTACAAAGATCAACAACCAGAATGACTGAAATGAAGTGTGCAACTAGATTCGCATACCAAAGTGTTGATACTTGTTGTCGATGTTNATGAGAATGATACTCACATTCGAACATTGGCTGATCCTCATCGTCGCGTTTTGCAGCGAGGTGGAGTTGATGCATTCCTTATGAGTGTTCCCAAATCATTGGGACAGTTGAATTGTATTCGTATTTGGCACGACAACAGTGGTAAAGGTTCCTCATCGTCGTGGTTCCTCAAATATATCATCATTCGTGATCTTCAAACTATGCAAACGTTTCATTTCATCAGTCAACGATGGTTTGCAGTTGAGAAAGATGATGGGAAGATCGAACGTGTTCTGCATGCTGCAAGTGATATGGAAAAGAGTCAGTTCTCATTTGTGTTAACAAAGCGAACTTATCACAGTGTGTCTGATGGTCATCTTTGGTTTTCGATTTTTTCGCGTCCACCATCGAGCCAGTTCACTCGTGTGCAACGATGTACATGCTGTTTTGTTCTATTGCTTGTTTCGATGTTTCTCAATATTATGTACTATGACTTATCAAACGAGGTGAAATCAAGAAACACAACTAGCTTATCGTTTGGCACTGTTCATTTCAGTTCTCAGCAGGTAAGTCACACAGTTTGTCTCGTTAGTTTAGTTTTGTGTTTTCGTTTATTTGTAGATCATAATCGGCATAGTTGTTGAAATGTTTGCATTGATTCCCAGTTTGTTGCTTGTTCAGCTGTTTCGGCGTGTTCGTCCTCGTCGACAACAACAGTCACCGCTACGGCAAGCGTTGTCAAAAGTCAAACTGAATGTTCAGAATGATCCTAATAGACAAAAGAATAGCAAGAAAAAGAAGAACACATTGATGTTTCCATGGTGGTGTATTTTGATTGCATATGGATTGTGTTTGGTATTAGTTGGCGTGTCCATTCTGTTTATTATTGCTCGTGGTATCGAGTTTGGTGACGCGAAAACACAAAAATGGTTGGTATCCGTTGTCAGTGGTATCTTTTCGTCCGTTCTCCTCACCCAACCGTTGAAAGTAAGATTTGCATCTCTTTTTGATCGAATACAATCCATTTGTTCTAACTTTAGATCATTGCATTGGCCATATTCTTCGCTTGCTTTTTTCGAAAGTCAACTAGTGAAACAGAACCAGCTGGGCTGTTAGGTGATGATCAAGTTGATTTAGCGGCTGATGAAGAGTATCTTCACACGTTTCAGGTTTAAACTTTTCGGTTATTTGCGAGTTCAGTTTTAATTTACGTTTTGTAGAAGAAATCTCTGTTTGTTCATCCATCTTCAATTCGTGCTCAGCGCCTCAGTGATCATCAAATTAGTCAACTGCGTGATGATCGACTGAAAGAAATCCAGATACGGAATGTCATCCGAGAGATGGTGTTGTATGTGTGTTTTCTGGTTGTCCTTTGTGCTGTTATCTATTCGAATCGCGACTCAAGTGCATACTATCAAGTCGATCATTTACGAAAGTATTTGCTCGACTCTAGACAAGAGAACCTGGACTTTACAAAAGTATGTTCCCTTTGTGAATATGTTTATGTTGTAGAGTGTTATGGTCAATTTAGATTGCAACAATAGATGAATACTGGAATTGGCTGGAAAAGAGTTTAATTATCAATCTGCGAGCTCAACAATGGTATAATGGCGATCCACCGCGCAGTCTCACTGGTTTCATTGACGACAAATCAAATCGGTTGATTGGATGGGCAACGATGAGACAGTTAAGAGTCAAAGCTGAATTATGTCGGCAACAGAATGTGTTCTCCTTGACATGTGCAGCTGATTATAGTTTGCGGAACGAAGACAAACAGTCGTATGCTCCTGCATGGCAAAATCAATCATCACAAATCTACCATTCGTCAGTTACAAAAGCGTTTACGTATCAGTCTGGTGATGTATTGGATACATATGTGTATGTTGGAGATCATGCAAGTTATGCAAGTGGTGGTTATGTGTATGAATTTCGTGGTCGTTTGAGTGATCTTCAAAGCAATCTTTCCCAACTTCATCAGCTTGGCTGGATCGACAATCAGACTCGAGCTGTCATCATTCAAATGACTTTGTACAATCCAAATGTTGCTCTATTTACGGCTGTCACTTTCCTTGCTGAATTCCTCTCATCGGGCGGAGTATTCAGCAGTGCTCGTTTCGAGCCGATCAGTTTTTATGGTACTGATACTTCACTACATATTCTCAATAGCAGTTCTCTTTTTTTCTTTTTCAGCATTTACGTCGACGCTTCAGTTAGTATGCACGATAGTTTACATGTTATTCATATGTTATTTCATGTGGCTCGAAGTACGACTGTTGATAGAGATGAAATGGAAATATTTCAATCAATTCTGGTCGTATGTGGATGCTGGAATAATTGCTTGTTCATGGGCAAGTGTTGGCATTTATATTTGGCGACTCGGAGAAAGCCGACGAATCGGAAAATTATTCGAAAAGACCAATGGATATGTTTATATCAACTTACAATTGGCCTCATTTATTAACAATGCTTTAACAGATTTATTGAGTTTTTGTTGCTTTTTCGGTACAATTCAATTAATCAAATTATGCCGTATCAATAGAAAGCTTATCTTATTTATTCGTACTCTTCAGTGCGCAGCCAAAGAGTTACTATCCTTCTCGTTCGTGTTTTCGTTTGTGTTCCTATCATTTCTTTGTCTCTTCTATTTACTATTCGTTTCAAAATTACCTGAATGTTCAAGTTTACTGGGAACAGCTCAGATGTTATTCGAAATGACCTTGATGAAGTTTGATGCACATGAACTGAGTGGAGCTGCAGCATTTCTTGGTCCATTTTGTTTCAGTTTATTCATTTTTATGGTTGTTTTCATTTGCTTGAGCATGTTTGTATCGATCATCAATGACAATTTTCGTCGTGCAAGAGAGAATGTGGACGACAGAAAGGAAGACTTGTTAGCGTTAATCATCGAAAGATTTAAAAGATGGTCAAGTAAGAAATATTCAGCGCAATTTCATTCGTATTGTTCTTTTCGATCTACTTAGGACTGAAAAGATTCACTGAAGAAGATTGGCTGGCTGAAAGAGACGCACAGATGCGTGGAAACTATTACGACCCAATCGAAAAATTTCCAGATAGAATCGATCAATTATTCGTTGCTCTGGATAAAGTATGTCGACCTACTTATTCTATACAAGACCGAGAAAGTCGTGTCACTTTTATCTATTTACAGATCCACGCAGATCAAAAATGAAGACATTGCCATATGATAAAAAAAAACATTTCTCATCAATATTCTAGCTATCAAATGCTTGTGTGATAAAGTATTGTCCGCTACTCAGTGTTTATTCATAATCAATAAATTCAGCCCAAGAAACGTCTCACATAAAACAAGTTCTTTACGAATGATGCGGAAAAGAGAGACGTCCGAACTTTTCGACCTATGTACGACTATATATACAAACAATAATGAAAGAAGAGTCTCAAGTGTAAAGAAAAAACACGTCATATAATTAATATTCATCATTTCCTCCAATAAGCTGATCAGAATTTCTCAGCGCTAATTCACCTCGATAGAATTACAAAGTTTTCTCCTTGGCTTGCTTCATCGATGATGAATAAGAAATGTGAGCTATATTTGACAACGAACGATATGAAAATGAACTTTGATCTGAAGCTGAATGGTGCACTTCTTTTCTTGTTGATCCATTCAAAATAAAAGGAATGACTTTTAAATAAATATTCAGATACACATTAGCAAATTGTACGGAAATAGAACTCTGGAAAATAGTTTGATTTGTGTATAATAATGTCGAGATAATTGACTTCTATGTATTTTTAGTTACTCAAAGATCTTCTTACATTCATCATGATTCAACATTGCTAATTCATCTGGTTGCTGAGCTGAAAAACTAATTATCACTTTGTCATCAGATACATACAGATCCCATATAAATAATAGATTAGAAAAAGGACATATTTTTCGCTCTGCTTGCTCTCATTTAGTCGCTTTGAGCTGTGTCGTTTATCGTTCACTCTGAATAATGCAACCAAATACTATCTCGACTGCGGAACTGCAACGACGAACTTTGGTTTGCCATGTTTGTGGTGATACTGCTCGTGGAATGAACTATGATGTGCTCACGTGTATGTCATGCAAAATTTTCTTTCGTCGAAATGCATTTCGAGCAATTGTACATGATTTCCTTTCTTCCTATTCATATAGGTATAGAAGTTCAATTGATTTCTTTTAGGAAACATTGCGATGCCCACGAGTATCGAATTGTAACATCACGAAAAAAAAACGTAGTCATTGTGCGGCATGTCGTCTGAGGAAGTGTTTTGCAGTCGGTATGAATCGTCAGTTAATTCAAGTCTTTAGTCCAACAGAATTGCCGCATGTAAGATTTACCTTTTATTGATCGAAATGGTGATTTTGCTTTGTAATAGCCTCGACCTCTTGGCCTTCTACGAAATGATCGGTCGACATTGACACGTGATCAGTGGACTCTTCTCTCGAATCTTATCAATCTGCATGAGACGGAAACACTTCTTATTCAACAGCAATCGTTATTGGACCAAGAATCGACTCGACCGATTCAACGACGAGGAAAAGCATTATTAGTATTGGATTTCTTTCGTAATTGCCTGATCTGGATGGAGTCTTCACTGAAACGATTGAAATATTTCCAATCCGTTTCGAATACTACTCGACATGTTCTTCTAAAACATAATATTCGATCTTGTGCGAGTTTCAACGGTTTTCTTGTCACAAGAAAACTTGTTTTGTTCAATGAACCTTGGTTAACCCATTCCTTTTACAAGATTTTCGATGAACAACTATTGATAAGCATCTTCAAAATTCACAAAAACTTCGATCTCAATGATATTGTCATCAAACTTTTCTTACTTGTTATGATATTTTCAAGTAATTGCTCGCCGTTGACATTCGATCAATCGTACCAAATGGAATCCTTGGAGAGTTCACTCGAATCTCTGCATATTCAAGATATTTTCGTCACTTTATTATGGAAATATTTACTTTATCAATATGGACCAATGGAAGCAACCATACGATATGTTATATTGGTAAAAGCGATGGTAGACATGATTTCTGTAAAGGCACAGATGTCTTCGGTTTTAGTTTACGAAGATATGATTAATGAAACGATGAAAGAACTCGAAAGATCATTAGTTTTACAAGATTAACATTTTTCATGGTTGAATAGAAAACATTCAAATTCTCAAATAATTCGCTTCCTGTTATTCGATGAATGAGTATTCAATTGACAAACCTGATATTGCATAACCTCTTTCTCAATAAACATATATTCACATTTGAATATTAGTTATCGAACAGAACACTGAACAATACTCACGTATCATTGAAATCTGCACAGTTCAACATGATTTCGTAGACTATGAAGGATATCCGATGGTAGAATTCCTATCGTCGTATATGACTTTGATGGTGATATACATTCTGTCCAAGAGCGCCATCTGCAGTGTATTTACTTAACACAACGGGATGAATGGCGAGAAGAAAAAGAGAGAAAAGATAATAGTAAAAGTAGTAATTTCGAAATACACCAGGATACGACGAGTTAACGCAAAACACGGCATTAACCGAAGATGCTCTCATTGATAAGTGCTAGTTCTCCATCTGGAAATGACCGTCGTATTAAGTTGTTAAGTACTGATTTGATCTTTGGTGGTATTAATAACGTTTTTGTGTATCCGTCACTTGACGTTGATCGATTAAAAGATGCGATTAGTCGTACTCTTTCGTTCTGGCCTATTGTCACCGGTCGTGTCATTGTTGAGAATAATGAAGATTATTACATCAAATTTTCTGATCAATCAATTCCTTTTACTTACGCTGAGAATGATGAACTTGATCAATGGCCAAATTTACCCGTTATTATCGATGATGAAAATGTTCTAAAACCATTCATTGATTCAGTTCAATACAAGCCTGAAATCGAACCACTTCTTCGATTGAAAGTTACTCGATTGGTACGCAGTAATGAATACATATTCGGCGTGAGCTTTTGTCATATTATGGGCGATGCTAATTCGAATCTTCATTTCCTCAATGACCTTTCTCAAACATATCAACAATTAGAACCGAGTCTTCCTCGGCCAACATTCGAACGACATCCATTACGTACAGAAAATCGCGAGTTTACCTCATCATCGGTTTTAAAACTGTACCAAAACGTCCAGAAGAGAGAAACAGTTCTCGCTCGTCTTACCGAGGAACATTCAACAACCGAACCTTTGAATATGTCATTCTCATCCGAGCAAATAGCTCGATTACATCATCTAGCAAGTGTTAACAATTCCGATGTGACACCTCACGATGCTCTGTGTGCTTATATCATTCTTCTTTTAAACAAGCATGCTTTTCCAACAGAAGATCAATGCATTCGACGGGTTTACATGCTGATTAATTATAGAGATGTAAGTGAACGATTAGCTGGCAAAAATTACGTGGCAAATGCGATTATGCAGCCATTGTCTGAAGACTTTCCGGACCCGTATTCTTTGCCAAGCATTGCGCAAACGATTCGTCGATTGATCAAAACAGCGCGTCAAGAAGAGTTTTTGGACAATTGGGTCTCATCAGCGAACGCTTTGATGAAACAATTCATTCAAAATGGCGAAATTAATTTCACTTGGGACAAAGATGAATTGATATTCAATTCGAATTACAAATACGATTGGACGGATCAGGTTCATTTCGGCATGAATGGTCAATGTCGATTTCATACGGCGGGTTTATTCAAATTTTATTTTCGAATTTTTCGATTAAATCCAACTGTAGATCATCAAGGACATTGGGAAAAGGATCAGGGTGGCGCTGAAGTTGCTTTTCGAATTCCAAAAGGAGATATGAAAGAAAAATTTTTGCAAGGATGGAAAGAAGACGTTGCAAAAAATTTTAAAAGATAAATAAAAATGACATATGACTCTATTTGCTGTTTGACACAAGTTTTCCAATAAGATATGATGTTAGTAATTCTGTCAGATGATAAGATTGTATGAAAGAAAGTAAAAACAGCCGACGATATAAATGCTAAGCAGTACATTTGTTATTCTATTCGAAAAATAACAACTACCATGCGGTCTTTTGCTTCATTCGCTGCGTTTTTTATTTTCACGATTCTTATTTGTGCTCCATCAGACATTTCAGCAGATTGTCCATCTTGTTGTCATGATAATACCGGATGCAGTACGGCCTATAACGGTCGTCCAGGTCTGTTAGTTGTTTAAAACAATACCATTTTACGAGTTGAATACTTTTTAGGTCGATGTTGTGGATCAGGAATCCTGCGATTCTGTTGTCCGAGTGAGTGTCATCCTGAAAACCTATTCTTTTTATACTTTACTTTCACTTCCAGCAAGCACAAGCTGTGGTTCATATCCCTACTGTATCCAAGATCGATATTGGGGACATTTTACTCTTGGCGAATTAATCGGTCTTATTGCTGGTATTGTTTTTGTGATCGTTTTGCTCCTTTCGATATGTAGTGCCCTATGTCGACGCTATCAAAAGCGGAGTGCAACGGCTTCTGCTCGTGTTATAACTTTGCCACCATCACCAGCCAACAATTATGGAACTTGCCCGCCACCTCCACCATACAATGAAAATACTAGGAAATAATTGCGACTGTTTTTTTTCTCCTGTTTTCATAAATATGACAAAAATCTATTTAATTTCGTCGGGTGAAAATGAAGGATGAATGTGTATATGGTCGCATAGTCTATGTCTGTATTTGTAAATCTATCGTCGACGGAATAGCTTAATTAATTCTTTCCGAAAAACACTACCACACAAGGTATAGATGTAAAACTTGATGGTGTTGTTCAAAAAGAAGCAGATGACGCAAATATTGAATATCGTATTTTCAATTGACTGTCGGAGATTTGACCTTACGTCATAAATTGTAGCCACAGAATAGAATTTATAGATACTGACAGGAAATGTCGAAATAATAAAGACTACAACCTAGATGAACAAAAGCGAATAGAAAACAGCAGAAGTTCATAATTTTGTCTTACTTGTATGAGCAAAATGATCAATAGTTGTGCTTCTCGTCGTTGCGCACTTCGATTCGTTTCTACTGGCAATGGCATTTTCGGAGTACTGAAATTTGTTGAGGGTGATACATTGATCCGGCGACGTTTTTCCCGAACATTTCTCAAAATTAAACACCCAAAAATAGTCATAATCAATGTAGGCGAGATAATTTCCAATAAAAACTGCATTAAACTGTCCACAATTTGACAAGGAATGTTCTGTTTCAATTGATAACAGGATTGCGGTGCACTGAATAACTGTTGATTGATGTCAATGCAATAAAATTGTTCACCAAACGCCAGAACTCCGAAGACAACCACCGCAAATATGGATGCGTAGACTTTTCTGACTGTAACCAAACGACGTTGATGAACGTTTGCTGATGAGCACAAATACCGTTCAATGCAAGCTAGACTGATAAACCATCCTCCAGTGAATGCAGCTGTATAGGTAATGAAAAATCTAAATTTACAGAATATACTGGAGGTTTGTGATGGATCAACGCCGTATCCGTTAAGCAAACGAGTAAGAAGACCGATGCCAATTGAAAATGAATCCGACACGGTCGCTGCTAAGAAATAAATCACACAGATATTGTTACGGAACGTTTTACGTGTGAAAATGAATAAATTCAGAACGTTTCCAATAACGCCGATGGTTAGAAGAACAACGGTTACATAGCGATTGATCGCTTGATTAATCAAAGCAAAGTTGATCGATGCAGATGAGGTCGACATAGTGCAAAAAAAGAACGAATTAACTAGTAGAAGTATTCGTCGCTTCTTCTTAGACTTTTGGTGAGCGTAATGCAGAGCATAAACATAGAAGCAATGTGACGTTTATATATCGAATTTAACCCCGTATCCCACATCTCAAATCTGTTTTACAAGTGTCAGATTCCTTCTAATCATAGCTTAAAATAATGGCCATCATCATTCTCGGATAACAAACTGATGCTTTCAAGACATATTTTTGATTAAATTCAAGAAATTTCATTATGTTTGTACCATTACAATTCGCAGTGCGCATACGGATTTCATCCAACACTCATATTCTTACTGATATTTAACTTGATTTTAAACGAGAAGAAGGTGATTAGGGTGTACGCCTTTCGCATATGTTGCGCTCACGCATATTACATGAGCTTTAGCAATGATTTCGACCGAAAGATCGTCTGTCAGTGATGGAATGTCGGAAACTGGTCATGTTAAGAAAGAAGAAAATAAATTCTTTTGTCAGATGTAGTATGAAAAGTGAGACCTTGACGAAAATATCCTAGTTGGCACAACTGGTATTTCTTGAGTAAAGTCGTTGTTGCTCAGAGGGCCTGTGTTTTTTAATCAAATTAGTATCACTTTTGTATTGGTTTATGCTTCACTCACCAACAATAATCGGAGTTTCAGAGGACAAAAATGTCACTGGATTCTGATAAGATTCTGTCAAAATTTTTGCACCCAAATATAATAATCAAAAATGTCAAGAAGATATCTACTACTCGCTCGCCATCAGTTGTACTCAGCGTTTGTATATGGAAAGCAAACTCCCACTAATTCAGATGCGCTTTAAACGACATCGTTTATATTCTCGGTTGCAAGTCATTCGGTGTTTTTTCTTACATGATTAATAGGGGAAATTCTATTATTGAACTTTGTTTCTTGTTTAAACATTATATGCTTTAGATCGTAATAAAAAGCTAACAGGTATTAATATCTTCATTGTTCATAATGTTCTTCGTAGTAATGCGCTACTTCTGCACTATTTCTCAGTTTTCAGGCGTGTCGTATAATCCACCGAAACTCTACCTAAATACGTCATGGAGCTCAAATGCCGTAACTAATATTATCACTAGTAGCGTAAATGAATATTCTCCTTTGGATTTTGTCTATCGATGTAAATAACATAAGTGTATCATCGACAAGAAACATTTCTGCTAAGGTAACAAACTCATCATGTTTGGGTATATTTATTAGTATTAATAGTACTGTTTACTGCGAATAGTTTCTAAAACATTAACTAATGACTGGAATCCAGCAGTAGTACGAACAGGCGTTGCAGGGTCAATATTAACAACACCGAGAAATCCTCGTGGAATATTTATGACTGATACTAATAGAGATTTGTAGGTTACATATTGCGAAAATCATCGAGTACAGTTGTTGGCATTCGGGAAATTAAATACCATAACAGAAGCTGGTAGTAAATCAGCAAGTGTAACTAACAATGATATTGATTTGTTCAACTACGATTGTGTTAGATAATGGAAGTTATTTATTTGTTGTTGATTCTGGTAATAATCGTGTTATAGATCAAAATGCCAATAGTTTTCGGTGTTTATTTGGATGTACACAGTCGACAAACCCAGCATCAAATCAATTGAAGCAACTGTGGGGTCTGAGTTTTGACAGCTATGAGAATCTTTTTGTTTGTGACCATGAGGCAATAACAGGATACAAAAATTTAAACTGATCAGTATTGAGAGTGAATGTAATCTATTTCATTATTCATCACATCATAAGCGTCTCAAAATAGTGGGAGCAGCTCGATTTCGAATGCGAAGAAGAGTGATGTTTCTTCCCTTTGGTATTAACAATGATATAGGAGAAATGAATGACGGACGAAGATACCATACAGTCATCTTACTACCAAACGGAACAGTCTTGATTGCAGAAAGATCGAATGGTGGTACTTTTTCTCTCAACAGTACACTGAATTTTATTGACCTATTGCGAGAGAAAGATATGTGATTTCGTATGCATACAGTGCATCTCTAGCTTATTATATGCCTTGAGTTGTTATTAAAAACATAAACACGCGGCTCTAGAATATTGCATCAGTTCATTATGGTATTTGCTCACAGATAGAAAGAGACAGTAAATCGCGTACATGATATAATTGATGCGGAAATGAAAAAAAAACTGGTCAGAGCATTATTTATTAACATATAAACTCATTGCTACACTTTCATTCAGATAAATGTCTGACGAAGAGAGATATTCTCTCGTTCTTCCTTTCGGTATAGAACGAATAACAACCGAGTCCGCATAAAATATGTCATCATCAACCGTACTTCATTGAAAAAAAAGTTTGTCTGCTCGTTGTCACCATATACTCAACATAGAAAGAAAAGAAGAAAGAAAAAAAAACATAATGTATTATTTGATTTGTGTTTACACTGCATTTCTCTCTTTTCTCTCTTCATATGATCCATACATCGACTACGAGCATGCACATGGTCTATTATCGAATGAAAAGAAGGATTGTTTTGAAAAATATATCTCATATGAAATTGCGCTGACACAGCGAATGTATTTTTTCAAAACAACTCAGTGAATCTGACCTTTGAAATTTAGGGTACAAAGTATCTATTCAATCTTTTTAGTATTTACTTCATTCTCAACAAAAGAACAACATGTCTATGATGAATCCAGAACAAATGAACAACATCCTAAATGAATTAAAGCTAGGCACTGTATTAGTGCAACGCAAACACGATGGAGAAAAATCATCTCGTCGTTTTTATTTGCATAAAAGTGAACAATTCATCACCCATCATCAACTAGATAAAACATTCGGTGCGCCAACACGCTGTGCGTATACACTATATGAATCCAATGAATCATCTTGTCTTTCTGATTTCCCACGTAGATTATATAAATAAAATTGATGAAGTGCGCGTTGGTCTCAATACACGAACATTCGATCGACTAGTTCGACATAAACTCCTCGAGCAAGATAACGTAATTATGCATTTAATTGTGGTCGCCATATGGTGGGAACTTTTCTTCTAGGACCGATGTGCCTTTTCGATATTTTTCAATAATTATCGGAATGAACTTCACTTTCTTGCAAATGATGAAGAAATTCGAAATATTTGGGTCGAAGGTCTTCGATACCTCATGGAAACGCATGCACAAAAACGACAACGACACTTGATTAACGAAGCTAAGTAAGAGTGAAAGACTATTGAAGAAAAGACTTGAAAATTTCTTGCAGTTGGATATTGAATTACTTCTATTTGGCGGATAAAGATGGTTCTAATTCGTTATCGAAAAGCGAATGTCGACGGCTGCTAACCGATTCACTCAATGCAAAAGTTTCGGCGAAAGACTTCGACAGACTATTCCAAGTAAAAGGAGCCAATGAAAACGTTGGGTGATGTGTTTTCTTGAATGTATTTAGGAAGCCGATCGAAGTGGAGATGGATTACTAACAGCCGATGATTTCCTCGAATTTTTTCACACGTTAACTCGTCGTCGTGATCTCTATAATATAATGAAAAAGTAAGTAAAGAAATCTTCTATTTCGAACTTCATTTTTATCTGTAAAGATACGCGAAAAACGACGAGAACCATACGATTGATTCGATTTATTTAACAACCGAAGAACTATTGGAATTCCTTCAAAAAGAACAAAATGTAAGTTATTCATACGCTTTGAACGGCGACTAATCAGTGTATTTCTTTTTTTTTCTCAAGCAAGTTATATTGAAAACTCCGAAACTCGATTCGAAATTTGAATTTTCACTGGAAATCGTTAATACTTGTGAACAAGTACAAGAGCTAATCAAAGAATTCGAATTAAATGATGAACTAAGAGAAAAAGGTCATCTGAGTTTAAAAGGTAATAATTACAAAAACTGATTGCTATGTGTATGTTCGTATCTCTATTCAACCTAGGCTTTCGAAATTTACTTCTATCTGATGATTTTGCTTTGATGAAGCCGTGGTGTTCGCGTTTTGTCTATCAAGATATGACCAGGTAATAGAAGCGCTAACTCTGTTCAAAATCTCATCGATAATTTAGACCGTTGAGCGATTATTATATCAAGACTTCACACAATACGTAAGATGAATACATTTCGAAGCTGACGACTGTACCTGTTGAACTCATTTCATAGTTATTTGTTCAATAACCAAGTTTTTGGTGACAGTAATCCAGAAGCATATAATCGCGCTTTGAAAGCTGGTTGTCGCGCTGTGGAAATCGACTGTTACGATGGTGATAATGGCCGACCGATAGTCAAACATGGCTTTACACTGGTTAAGCCATGTTTATTCGAATCAATCATTCGTTTCATTGAACCGAATCTTTTCAAAGCATCACCATATCCCGTGATACTTGATCTGGAGAATCATTGTTCAATTGAACAACAGCAGGAAATGGCACGAATCTTACAACGCATACTCGGTGGTAAAGATCTCTAGCAAGAAAAGCATACCGTCGGAGAATGTTCTTCTTTGCTTGAGTAGATCGATTAATTTCGGAACCACTGTTGACTAAGGATTCATCGATTTTACCGTCACCGGAAGATCTGAAATATAAAGTGCTTATTCGGGTAGAAGAAAAATTCGTTTTTGCTGAACAAGAATACATCGATCGAGTGTTTTTAGGGTGTGAAAATTCCTGCTCCAGTTGATGAACCACAAGTATAAATCTCTGTTTTCTTTCTTTCGAGATTAAATCTTCTGTATTTAGATAACCGAAAAGCAGTCACCATATCTATTTTTCTATTTACAAAATGTTCCATATATTGACTATGAGAACGCGGAAAAGAGCCAAGAATGTTATCATTCAGCTAATCTTGCAGAAAAGCATTTCGACCGAGCATGTAAAGCCGACCCATTAGGTGTGATTAAACAAACATTGAAATCTTCGCTTCGAATGTATCCCGATGGTCTTCGACAAGATTCCAGCAATCCGGATCCGATAGCGCCTTGGAATTTCGGCATACAAATGGTGGCGTTGAATTATCAAAATGACGACTCGGTCATGTCATTATCTTACGGGAAATTTATGGACAATGGAGGCTGCGGATACGTATTAAAACCAAAATATCTCACTGATATTGATAAATCATTATTCAATCCTTTAAATTTTATTGTCAAACCACCGGCACTATCCGAATGTATTTTCGAATGCCCGCAACGTTTGACCATAAAAGTGATTAGCGGACAATTTCTCCCTCGAGCTAATGAAACGACGACGGATATTCCCGACCCGTATGTTCTCATTTCAACACACGGAATTCCATGTGATAAACAAACGAAGAAAACGAAGAAAATTGATGACAATGGCTTCGATCCGGAATGGAATGAAACATTCCAATTTGATATTCATTTTCCACAAATGTGTCTTATCCGATTCGATGTTTATGATCATGACCGATTTTCTCGTGACGATCGATTAGCATATTTTTGTTTACCAGTCACAGCAATGCAGACAGGTTCAACCTTAGTCGATGTTGATGCTTTTATTTATCTTATTCTCTTTATAGGTTATCGTCATATACATTTGAGGGCAAAGAATAATAATCTGACTTATTCAACGATATTTATTCATGTTCAATTCAATCCGATATTAAGTTGAGCCATATTCGCAAAATGTCTTCATTCTCAGAAGTTCGACTCAATGACACAGAGACATAACTTGTCCACTCGATTATTTTTATTTAGAAATAGAAGCACACACTCTTTCATTAAGCGTATAGCAGTTCAAATCAGTGACATTGTCTTCATGATCGCATGATTCGTTTCGTTCGCAACTTGTGCCGTGTACCAGCATTCACACGAGATGGACTGAACATCTTCTCCAGTTTGGTCAATGTAGCATACATAACTATAGTGTGTATAGGAGCCAATGCAGCAAGTATCACAGCTGTCATCGTTGCCACAGATGACTTACATGCATCTTTCTATGAGAGAGAGAGAGATAGAAAACAGAGTTATACAGATATCCAGATAGAATGAAAAGTTTACGAAGTCTTTTGGATACATGACAGCAACTGTGGACTCCGTTGTCACTCCTGGAGTTGTTGGACCAGCTGTTGTTGGAGCTAGATAACACGCAACATGAATGTGAAACACCCTTGTGATGTTTTACGACTTACCAGCTGTAGTTGGTGGTGTAGTTGTCGAAGTCGTTGGTGGTGTTGTGATAGGAGTAGTAGTTGTAACCACTATGCCAGATGTTGTTAACTACAAAGATCAACATCCGGAATGATTAAAATGAAGTGTGTAATCAGATTCGTATACTAAAGTGTTGATACTTGTTGTCGATGTCGGTTTTGTTGTAACAGTAGCTGTTGTGAAAGGTGTTGTGGTAGTTGTTGTTGTTGACGAAACAGCTGGATCCCAGATGTTGAACACCCAATAAGTCGGATCTCTGATAGGTGCTGATTCGGGTCCTAAAGTCTCCTTTCATTTTCATATTTCGTCTCAAATAAAAGTATCAGATGCACACTTACCACAAAACTCAGTTCCACTTACAACACCTATAATCAAACAAGAAAACATTCCAATTCGATAGCTCATCTAACATCGACTATACCTCCATCCATCGTGATATAATAGAAGTGTCCAGCTTGCCATGGTGTAGTTGTGAAACGAATGACAGTAGTGTACCCTGTGAATGTCACTTCAGGTGCCCAGCCACAATCGAATTGTGCAACAGTTACGTTATTAGCAGCATCTTTGAAGTAGATGTTTGTACCATTACGTGATGGACGGCCAACGAATTTTGTTGCTAAAATGGAAGGCCACAGAAATGTTTTGTTAGTGGTGAGAAAGAAGTGTTACTTTGAAATGAGAAAACAGATTGGTTTTGGAAGACGGTGCCGACGGGTGATGCTGAACCTTGGACGAGTGTTGGTCGAATGACATCGGGTGAGTCATAACCAACGACGAATGTGACACACCATTGATTGGATTGTAATTGGAAATTATCGACGGCAGCAGCACACAGTGGTTCAGGACCGTGGAGAGTATTTGAGACATTCCAGGTAAGAATCATCTGGAAAATGGCTGTGAAAAGAAAGAGGTATGATGAATACTTGAATATTAGAATGAGCACTATTACTTGAACTTGCATTGATTATGGCACTCTTTCTCATTCCAATTGGAGAACTTGAAACAAAATCAGCAACGTATTGTCCAGGACAATATGTTTCGACAACGATGGTTTCGGTGACGAACGTACTATTGGATGTTCCAATACAAGCTAAGCGTAGTCAATATGATAGAATGTATGATTAGGAACCTGTAAGTTTACCTCGGTTAGGTCGATTACCAATGATTTGTGGCGGTTTTGTACAATTACCTGTTACAGAATAGCCATAGAAGAGAAACTGAAGTGGAACAGAACTCATTGGTGTATTAGCTGTCAATGCTGCTTTGTTGAAGAAATCTTCAATTTGTAGTGCCACCCCTGCGTATAATTTAGCATGTGTTAGTGTAAATACGATGGTACAGTTATTCTCAAGAAGTACAGCACCAGGAACACCGCTACATATTCCCCCACATTCATTATAATGACATGTATTATTAGCAGATATACGGGTGGACCATCGACATCTCAAGATATCAGTTCCATCGAAATCAGCCATTTGAACAACATGCACCTGTGGTATGTTGATTGGCTTGTAGATGATAGGAATGGTGACACCAATAGGACTGGTATTAAGATAACCATCTGGTCTGACATTGGTAATGACACGATTCGACACATACCAAGTTGTACTGTTACCTACTTCAAGGCCATTAAACCAATTGCCATCATAAAAGTAAATCGTGAATGAAATATTCAGTGGGAATGTGTACACTTGAGTTCTTTCACCCGAACTAACAGTGAGACGATCACTGAAATCCGTGCAATACGTCGATGTCAGCATGTTCGACCAACCGGTGCAAGGACCTGCTGTGCAAGCAACATCGTTGCCACCACTTATTAGACCCTTATTGGCAATAGTTGTATCATCACAATAGTATGTATTACGATTCCATGAATATCGTTCTCGAACTAGAAAAGAAGCTGAACCACCAACCGGAGTTGCATTCAAAGGTCGCCTACGAAAGAGAGATGAATTCGAAAGAAATAAGATATTTCATTTGAGTTTATACCATGTAATTGTTCCGCCACGAAAATGTGTACTATGGATAAAGCAAAGTTGTAATATCCACGAAGACAAAAAGTATACGATATACATTATGATGACTATACTGAATAAAAATATCAACTTGCAAGGCCTTTTACAGACGAATTTCTGTGTTTACACAGACAGGAGACGTGGGAGGAAGTATGTAAGAGGCAGAGACAGCATTTCTTATCAACACGCTCTGCATTGCTTTGAAAAAAAGCACCGCCTCAAGCCTAAAAAGTGTATGAAATATTATTTGTTCTGTTTCAGACAGAATGAAAATTCTTGACAAAAACAACCTTTGTAATGAAGGAATGTCGCGATCGGTTGTTTTTTACTATCAAAGAAAAGTCATCGAAAAAATACAATTGTGAAGTAAGTTTTACAAGGAATGATTAAGTAATCAATACGCCACAACTTTTTGATTGACTACAAAGTAATTGTGTACTAATTTGAGGCCAAAATATTCTGTTTATTTAAGATATATACTGCATACAACTGCTCTTATTTGACACATCAAAAGAAACCATAGATATTCACAGATCGAATGTTGAATTCGCAATTAAGTATGTATTTCAATGCACATTTGGTTGGTTGCTATACGGTAATAGGCGCTTCAGATGAAGAATATGATTTGTTTGTTTCGCATACATGTGCGAGAAAACTACTGAGAAACAGTGCGTCTATTTCATTTAATCAATATGGGTAGATGTTCAGTGTATGCCTGTGCTGAATTCAATAGCTCTATAATCGAAACTTTCTATTTTTGATGAAAAATGACGAAATATATACTTACATTCTATACTAAGCGAAAGCGAAATGAAAAAAAGTGTTCGTTTTCTTTTGCAGATCGTTTGTATTCTCTTAATTGTTTTATCCGAGTAAAGTGAAAAATGTGGAAAAAGGTAACGCCGAAATAAAGAAATTGTCATGAAATATTTCTTCCATAAGTAATTATCCAATGTGTTTCCTTATTCTTTCTTTCGTTCCATCTTATAATTTCGGTATGTTCGTTTGATCTTTTCCTAGTGGAAGATTCAACACAGGTATTTTCCGATAATCTAATCTATAGAAGTATCCACGTAGTCTACTATTTATAGACCATAGTTTGATGTATGTGAGTGGATTATTATAAGGATCGTTTAGGCTTGTTAAGTATCATAATAAACTATCTCAACAAACAAATCAACTCTAACAGAAATGGTGGACTTATTCAATTTAATAATTACAATGGCTTATTTCCATCAGAAACAAAGAACCGCAGGCTTACAATACCCACACTCCTCTCATGAAAGCACTCGAATTTTGTTTATTATGGTCGTGAAACAACAAAAAAAGGCTTTCTATTTATGATGATTTCCATGGAAAATTGACTCCTTCTGTATCCAGATACAGGATTTGTTCTTTTGCGTTTGTACAAAGAGTTTTGCCTGTATCGCCATCGATTAAAACCAATTTCGGGACATCGGTTACACTATATTTCATAGCTAGATCATCTCGTAGCTTGTGATCTCTAAAATCCACGGCTAACCAAGGCATTGTCTGACAATATTGATTGTATGATTGTTCATCAGCATCTGCACTAACGTAAATGATTTGAAATCGTTTCTCTTTGTGAAATTCATCATAAATTTCGCTCAGAAATGAACTAAATGCGCGACAAGGTTGACACCTATAAGACAAAACAAAAAAACACGGCTATAGTACTTTGATTCGATGAAGAAACAGTTTTTTCATCTACCAAGAAGCACCAAAGTACAGACCAAAGATTTTGCCTTGATATTTTCGATCCGTCAGATTGATTTTCTCTTTTGATTTATTCAAAACACGACCATTGAATGTTTTTGCTAAACCAGCCATATTCAAAAAAGTATAACCGCAAGTGTATAAAATTTGATAGTGATTTTATATTCGTATTTATTTAATGCGGTTCGCTGCGTTTATTTTCTCCATGTGACAAGTATTGTCGTGTTTCTAAGAGAGACAAAACATAATAGAACAATGTTGTTGATTGCATAAAATAAAGCTACATACACGAAGGAAAATATCAAAATATGACAGTTAAATTTTGATGATTGTCTATTAAATTGTCGTTGTATTGGAAAGAACAATCGAGAATGGATCAATATTTCGAAATGCTCGGCGATCTATCGAGCGATTTCTATCTCTACTCATAGAGGAGTAGGTGACTCAGTTCGTCGATTGTACAGTTACTTTCTTCTAGAAGCGTATTGTCTCGTACCTGTCGCAAAATAAAAAGAGAATGACGCCTCCACTGCCGACTATACAACTATATACGTGTATGTTACACGTAGTAAGACGACTATATTTGTCTCCTCTATAGAGGCATAATTCTAAATACAGTACTAATGAAGTAATTCATTATGAACGTCTTTTATATTGTTGCAATCGTATACCTGAATTCTTTTCGATTGGTAAAATGAATTGTCTCGATTTGCTGTAGAGGAGAATGTTAATGCAGCTAGATATAGAAAGAGGTAGCTATGGTTTCGAGAGACATCGGACGAGTAGATTGAATAAAAGAAAAACGCATCATAGTTGCCTATAGTGTGTTTTTAATTGGGAGTAATTCTAATAATATTGATGGAATATGTTATCCGGTAGAATATATTTCTTTCTTTTTGTCTAGGTCATTTCTTTTCAACGAAATTATTCAAAATATAGATTTTTTAATGGACGACCGAAAAGAGTCACTAGTGATGAACAGGTAATTGAACTTGGCAATTAAGTTTAGCAAAAGTCGCATTCCATTGGTTGTTCTCACTTCACATTCTTTGTTCGATTTCTAAAGATACAGAATCTCTTTATGTGTTATACAATATAACAACAAAAGTCGACAAAGATAACTTCAACTGATCCATACCGATTCGAAAACTTGTTGCTTGTAGTCGTCAGTCAGCTTCCTCTTAATTTATATCTTGACGTTTGTCTTCAATAAGTTCAATCGCTCTTCGTCGAATAACTAAAATCAATTTTCTTTGTGCATTATAGCAGAAATTGCCTGACAGATGTGATTTTCTGGAAATAAATCTTGTTGCAAAATGGATCACTACAATACGCAGCGTAAGTATCGATCAGGAATGTCTAAAAGTTGTATTTTTTTCTCATTAGTTCCTTTGCGTTAGTAAAAGAATCAGTCAGCGAAAACGTACTGTTCCATCTAGCGACACGAGCGTTGGCGTATATATATCTGGTTATTTCAGGGAAAAAACGCGTCTTTTCACATGCATAATGACCAAAGAATGGAACATACGTATAGAAAATCAAAAGCGTACACTGTAACACTCCCCATGTAAGCATTTTTTGGATCTAAACGCGCTTTCATCGCGTCCGAATCGCGTCTAAATCACAGTAATTGAGCGCGTCCCAGGTGAAACAATCGGAGCCTCTCGACTCCTCACAAACTNGTTGGTCGAATGACATCGGGTGAGTCATAACCAACGACGAATGTGACACACCATTGATTGGATTGTAATTGGAAATTATCGACGGCAGCAGCACACAGTGGTTCAGGACCGTGGAGAGTATTTGAGACATTCCAGGTAAGAATCATCTGGAAAATGGCTGTGAAAAGAAAGAGGTATGATGAATACTTGAATATTAGAATGAGCACTATTACTTGAACTTGAATTGATGATGGCACTCTTTCTCATTCCAATTGGAGAACTTGAAACAAAATCAGCAACGTATTGTCCAGGACAATATGTTTCGACAACGATGGTTTCGGTGACGAATGTACTATTGGATGTGCCAATACAAGCTAAGTGTAGTCAATATGATAGAATGTATGATTAGGAATCTGTAAGTTTACCTCGGTTAGGTCGATTACCAATGATTTGTGGCGGTTTTGTACAATTACCTGTTACAGAATAGCCATAGAAAAGAAACTGAAGTGGAACAGAACTCATTGGTGTATTAGCTGTCAATGTTGCATTGTTGAAGAAATCTTCAATTTGTAGTGCCACCCCTGCGTATAATTTAGCATGTGTTAGTGTGAATACGATGGTACAGTTATTCTCAAGAAGTACAGCACCAGGAACACCGTTACATATTCCCCCACATTCATTATATTGACATATATTATTGGCAGATATACTAGTGGACCATCGACATCTCAAAATATCAGTTGAATCAAAGTCAGCCATTTGAACAACATGCACCTGTTGTATGTTGATTGGCTTGTAGATGATAGGAATGGTGACACCAATAGGACTTGTATTAAGATAACCATCTGGTCTGACATTGGTAATGACACGATTCGACACATACCAACTTGTACTGTTACCTACTTCAAGGCCATTAAACCAATTGCCATCATTAAAGTAAATCGTGAATGAAATATTCAGTGGGAATGTGTACACTTGAGTTCTTTCACCCGAACTAACAGTAAGAGCAGCACTGAAATCCGTGCAATACGTCGATGTCAGCATGTTGGACCAACCGGTGCAGGGACCTGCTGTGCAAGCAACGTTGTTGCCACCACTTATTAGACCGTTATTGGCAATAGTTGTATCATCACAATAGTATGTATTACGATTCCATGAATATCGTTCTCGAACTAGAAAAGAAGCTGAACCACCAGACGGAGTTGCATTCAAAGGTCGCCTATAAAAGAGAGATGAATTCGAAAGAAATAAGATATTTCATTTGAGTTTATACCATGTAATTGTTCCACCTCGAAAATGTGTACTATGGATAAAGCAAAGTTGTAATATCCATGAAGACAAGAAGTATACGATATACATTATGATGACTATACTGAATAAAAATATCAACTTGCAAGGCCTTTTCTTTTATAGACGAATTTTTGTGTTTATGCTCGCGCCTACGTTAGTTGCAAGAGAAACAATTAAACACTCTTTTTTATCGAGCAAATTTCGGCGACTGTTGAAAACAGTCCACCTCGACATAACAAATGCGTAGAATACTGTTTGCTCTACATTGGAGAAAAGTGAATACTTCTTTCGAAAAGGATTTTTCTAGAGAAAATATCGCGCGAAATGTTTGTTTAAGTTTGAAACAAAACAGTCGCCGAAAAAGAGTAATCATGCACTCGCAGGCACTTATTAAAATTCAACATTCCGAGATATTTTGCTTGTCAGCTAAATGATTCTTTACTACAGAAAAAAGAGGAAAATTTATTCACTTGGATTGAAAAAATTTCAAAAGTCATGCACACAAAATGAAAAGGAGTGAGACAGTACACGCTCACATATAATACACTGACACTTTTATTCATCTGAATTCAGTGTTCACCATTAGGAACCATGTAAATTCACAGACCGAATATACAATGAGAAAATGATCATGTGTGCGTTTATGAATACAGTTGACTGTTAATATAGACCATTTGTTCGTATATGTGTGAGAAGATTACCGAGAAACTGTACATCATCATTCATTGATGAATACTGGCAACAATTTAGTATACGCTGAATCGGTGTTTCCGATGTAAACGGTAAAATACAACTTTATTTCGTAGAGAGAAACATTGATGTCTTTCTCATATTGTTTACACAGCTCCGGTAAAGATTATTAAAACGTGAAATAGCAGTGGGATCTGCTTACTCGTATATAATATGTTCAGTGCCAAAAAAGAAGAAGAAATAGTATGATTTATCTTGAATACAGGAATATTCTCTCTGTCTCTTCACGTGTTGATCACACAGGGTTTATTTTTATTTCAGATCAATCTGGAACGAAACAGAACACGTTTTCTTTGCCATTCGTTTGTGAAGAGAGAATCGATTGCTAGCTGATGCCTTCATATAGTAATTGGAAATTGTCTATTAAGAAAGACTGATAGTGGGATTTTTCCTGGAGAAAAATCTTAACATATAAATTAAACAAATTGACATATGGATTAACTACATACCATCGACTGAAATCGAAATCTATATTATATCAGGTTCTCACTCATCTGAAGAAGAATTATATACCAAAGGCAATGGTAGAGATATTTCTCAATGAATACAGGAAAAGTTGACTTCGTTCTGAAATGAGCCACAAAACATGCTCGACCAGGATCGTTGTTCGGTTATCATTCACGGTGTCTGCAAAGAGATCAATGAAAAATATATTGAAAAGGCAGTACTTATCAAGATTGGTCCGCCCACAAGTCCTAGACTAAAGTAGGGAAACGATACGGTATGTACATCATCAACATCAATATCATTATTAAAGAACGCAATAGTTTAGTCGATGCAAATGGTGACCAGATGCATAGAAGTTATTAAAGTATATGGGAAAGAATTCGAAGTATCTCAACTCAACCGGAAGGATATTTCCATGTCTAGCCAAATCACCTGTTTCCTATCGTTCAAATTGCGTGAACTTGTCCGAAATGTCAGTTTTCAACAGAAACTGACAGAATACGATATGCAGAAATATTTCAATCGATTTGGTGGAATAATTGGTTGTGACCATCCCAATGACCACGAATGCATTCGACAGTTTCAGGAGTAAGATCTGTCATAATATTTGCTTGGTAGAAAATCGCTGTTTTTTTTCTAGTTACGACACAGTTGATCAGATTATTTTAGAAAATACATCTCCTAGAATTAATGGAATAGAAATTGACATAGAGGAAACTTGATTAACAACCAAGCCTTCGGATGTGATAACAGCTATGCTGATATACTTTTATACATGCGGCGTGTGAATTAAATTAGTATTCGTTATCGGAAAGTCGTAGGGTGAGGGTGAAGCATGAATTAAACCTACAAACAGCACATGAAAAGCACACAGATTGACTGTCGAGAAATCAAATAGAATCTTACGCGGATACAAAATTAAATGTACCACTATCGATGCACCATTAAATAAAGCAGAATTATGTAGAGGTTATGAACAAGGATGATGTCCATATGGACTTTGTTTCTATCGACATATCTTATGTGGCAAACCAGGCGCATGTGGCGATAACGAATGCTGATACGGATATAGTAGCAGAAGACAAGCAACATCACTAACACGACCTGCATAGTCATCTTCTGTCATCAACAACCGAAGAAGATATATTTGAAAAATTTGGCATTAAACGGAGTCAACGAATCATCGGAGAATTTTCTTCGAAAGATGATGTTAAAATAGCATGATAAACCATATTCGGAAGACTAAAAATGGGACCGATTACAGTTTCAGTTAGAAAAGAATATGGATTTTTTTCGGCTGAAACGATGCGAAACTCAACGTTCTTCGTCAACATCGTTCATAACAAAATCTTCACTCCGGGAACAATATGTAAACACTGATAACCATCTGTCAAGAAACAAAACAGGAACATCAACGCAGTCATCAAAATATATGCAAGTCAACGAGAATGCATAGCGCTCGACAAACTGGTTGGATTGAAAAGTATACCGAAGCTGTTAATTAGTGATACTAATACAAAAATGAACCGTACGCCACCATGCAGCAGATTGATGGTAAAACGTTAAAGGAATATTTTCGAGATGTTCCTTTCGAATTGCATCATATGTTAACGATCATTTCGAATTTATTTATTGTTAACCAGTATAAGTACATTCTTGAAATATTGTTCATCATATCATTACATCCGATAATATTATGGTTCGACGATTATCCGAGGAATGGTAAAAAGATAAATTGGTATTAATCGAATTATCTATGCAATACTATTTTGGATGATTACAAAAACCTATTCAAGAGAATCCAGAGATATCAATCAGAAAGCACCACACCAATTGAAGGAGAACGAAGCAGCTGTTGACGCAGAAGTTAAAAAGCAGCTGGTAAGCGAATATTTCATTGTGACTTTGCTGATTTCAATCGGCAGTGGCTAATGGATGCAACATGACCATCAAGTACGATTTGCGTTTCAGTTGATAATACCAAACAAGACAGAACAGAATTGGTTTGTTCCGCTATTGTCACCGAACATATCTACTGATCTGTCTTCATCGGACATTTTCAGAAATAATCCATTTCTTCGAATGGCGTCTTTGATTGCTGTCGAATTGCCGTTAGGTGTTTGGAGAGAAAATGGCGAACAAAAGACGAAAGATCAATACCTTGCAGATTTTGAAATGCAACTAAAAAGCTACTTGAATATTTTTCATTCTAATACGGGTATGTGAGTTGAGAGACGTGTTTATTAAACCGAAAACTGTTCTGCTTATTCTTCTTTCTCTTAACAAAAACAATGAATATTATATCACGATGAAGCATGACATCTATATTTCTGTAATAGTTGTTCTTTTGAGTTTCGTTTGTTTCTTGACAATGTATGAATACGTAATCGCATACAATATGACTATAGCAACAGTTCCTAGTCGGATTGCTCTTGTCGGAATGATTAGAGGAGAAGATCGTACCATATGTGTGCCGTTGATTGGGTATGAAATAATCAAGAATAATTGTGCCCTTTTAGCTGATAGTTACCAGACGGGCAGTGATTTTCGGGCATAAAATTCAGTTATTCAAGGCGCATTTGATTCTGAACAGCAGAAAAGGAAGTTATAATATCGAGTGTTTACGGCTGACACAGATTGTTATTCATAGTGATTTGAATAACTTAGATCGTGATCCTATATAAATGGAACCATCCCTGATATACTGATATGTTTCGATCCGAGGTTCTTATAGTACAATGTGTGAGCTTGCCTTTGGTATTGCTTTAAGCCCACAACGTTTACCTGATCACTGTATTAATACTTCGCAAAGCAGCTAGCACCTATGTCAGCATTTCCTGGTGTACTTGCTTCGAATCAAAAACAAAAGTGACAAAACAAATTTGAATCGCGTTGGATGACTCTTTTAACAAGCAAGGTTAAAAAAGACAAAAAGATTAAAACTTAACAATCGAGTTTTGTTCTCACGAGAACGAAATTTCTCGAATGACATAAACTACAGGTAGAAAAGAATTGTACGACAGAATGGAAAAAAAATGTTTTCTTTCTCTGTACGATTATGTAAACCATATTAAGTTATTCAATGTTGGCAGAAAAGACAAAGTTTACAATACCACGTGTTACATAAGCAGCGTCAAAAGGACGAGACGTGTATCAGTGTGATTGAATGAGTGCAGTGAGCGAGTACAAAATCCGTTGCATAACAGCATACGATGAAAACTATTTAAACTTGTGATCGCTCGATGAAATACCTCAGTTTGTACATTTTTAGTCTTTCATCATTGGGGAAAAATGAATGATGATGTATTTAAAATAGACTCAATTGGTCTATACGCAAATCATCTTTTCAATCATCGAACCAGATTACAAGAATATTTAAAACACACCACGGGCAAAGACACTTCGCCAATTGAAAGATTGAACTCATTAATATCGGATATTTGTTCAACTGATGACTGCGAGAAGAAATTGAACGAAATTGCAGCGATTCTCAATACGATCCAAGAACAACCATTAACTTTTCCTGCGGACAAATCAACAAAGTATCTGTCGAATGAAATAGAATGTCTAAGAGAAGATGTACTGAAAATGACTCATGCTGCAAATATTCCATCCAGAATCACTCATAAAATCCAGTTTTCCAATAATGCCGTTCGTTGGATACGAGGTCCTATCAAAGTGATCTTCAATGGGACCATGCATGTATTTGACACGCTAGCTAAGCATACTCACATGAATAGCTCAGTTGTACGCGCAGTAGCACACGGCTTAACCAAGAAAAGCCAAACGACTACGATCAAACAATCAGCGTTCATCAAAATCACATCTGAATGGACATACATCGGTAAAAATCGCGATCAAGGGTTCAATAGCGAATCAATCTGGATGCTGGATCCTCAAGGTCGACGCATTCTAGTGAAAACTCAAGAAAATCCACTATGTGCTGCTAACGAATGGCTGACCTATGTTCTAGGAAGTGCACTCGATTTGCCCGTCAATGAAGTACAAATTACAGTTTATCAGAATAAACTTGTGACACTACACACAGACGTTAACCAAGGAAATGAAAGAACGATGACGTTTATGGAATTACCAAAGCAAGTACGCAAACATCTACTAACACATCCGATCTTAGGACGTATGGATCTGCTCGATCATATTATTCAAAACTCCGATCGCAATTTACGAAATCTTTTAGTTACAATATCAAATACCGCTGATATCAATGATCCGAATGTGAAGATGAAAATACATCTGATCGATCATGCTTCGTGTTTCGGATTAGGTAAACTTAGTATCGTTAGTCTTGTCGCTTGTAAATTTCACACTAATCATTTGACAATCGTTAATTCGATCCAGTTGAACAAGCAAGAAAGCTGAAACTATATCTGGAATCATTGCCAGTGACGGATCGTTCTTCAATAAGTCACACGTTGAATAATTTTGCTCAAATTACCAACGGACAATTTACTGACTGGTTGAATGAAATCCGAGACCTTCTGTCGGAGAATCAATACAATCGAATACTTGATGTACTGATTCGACAGCGAGATGTCGTTAGTGAGGTTTTCATTGGTTGAATAAATCATTTGTTGCATAGCATGTAATTTCAAGGAATTATGTCATTTCTATGAATTACATTGTTTTCTTTCTCTACCGAGCAGATTGTTCTTTAGTCATAAAATGAAGAGACAAACAAAACTAAAGCGACAACGGATCTTTTTTGAAAGGCAAGAAACTAGTAATACATGTAGGTTGCATGCTATTAATAATGCACTGGGAAGGTCAGTTATTTCTCGAAAAAGGTAGGATAGTTCTGCAATCACACCATCCGTCGTTTCGTATATTCTGTACCATATTTAGATTTTTTCATTATTGTGACGAATTCGACATGAAAAACCATTGTAGAGGAAGTCGAGAGTTCTTCTTTATTCATTCCGATGATAATCTTATTAGTTTCATTCTAAATAAGCTCAATTTACAAAGTACATACTATTTTCCAGACCATCCACCTGATATAAAGTACGAACATTGAAAACATCAGCTTGCTATTTTTACTTCCCTGGCATCGTGTTTAGTGAAGATTCATGTTCTGATATTGTTGCAATATTAGTCTTCAACAATGAACATATTTGGAGTGTTAAGAAATATGAAAACGATTGGTACAGTCTCGATTCGTTGTCAGAAGAACCACAGACGATTCCATTTCGACGAATATTTGCACGACAAGGATGTGGATGGATCATCATACGAAACCATTCTGGACTTCGTGTCAACGATGAATCGGAAGAACATACAATCGTAAACATGACAAACAAAAAGACGAGTGGAGTCATCGCTGATCAATCGCCGAAATTGAAAAGAAGGCGCCGTCGTGTATAGGAAGATATTGTTATTGACGAATCTTCTTCAGATATCGAAGTAAATGACTTCAATCGATTTGAAATTTTAAGTACTTCTAACGACTAACGGCGCATAATAGATCATCTCAGTCGTATAGCTCCAGAGTTCAATGTCGAATAGTCCTATTTTATTCACGTTTATGAAGAAAGAATTTCATTTTTTAATCAAATTTAAAATCTCTGTGATCGAAACGAAGTAATTGTTGAATAAATCCGATGTTGGGACAAGCACATGGACGTGCTTGATTCACACGTTGTACAGCTTCGGTAGCATCAATCTGATGCGCAACCATGAGATAAGCAGCAACAATAGTCGCTGAACGAGATACACCGGCGGAGCAATGCACCAGTACAGCACCATCGTCTGCTTGTAAAGATTTATGAATGAAATTCAGTGCTGCTGGAAAATGAGAAGAAATATCGAAGTGATCGAGATCATGTGCATCTATAAAGTAAAAAGATTGATATGTGGACATCCAGAATTAATAAAAAAGTCCTTTGGATACGATGTAGATTCCGCCATGTTCAGTATGTATTTGATATCATAACGTTTTAATTTGTCTAGATTACGAGCATCGGGAGCAGAACCAAGAAACAATCGATCTGCAATCCGTGATGGCGTTTCGTCATCGTCTTCTAACAGTTTACCAAACATAGAAGCATACAAACGACCAGCTTGATTTTTAATCGCGTCATCGGCATCAGACGACATCAGGTGTAGTCTGATGTAAGTTCTACAACATTGACAGTAAGACAAAATGAAAAGAATCTATTGGTAAATGTATTTATTCAATAAGAATATAAAAATTAAAGATGGCGTATTCATCATTCAACTAGTTTATGATAACCAAATCTTTAAATCTTCGGAGCATTCTGCATAAAATTCTCTTTCCGTCACTAAATCTCCCAAACTTGTGTTTTGCATTAGCCATGCGTGAATTTCACATTCCATCAATCGCAATTTCAATAATGAACCACCTTCTACTGATCCAGGATGCGGCACGTGAAATTCAAGATAGGTCAAATGTTTCATTTCCTTTACACATGCATTTACAACTTCCGCGATATCATCAAGTTCATCGATTCCCATTAATGTGAACGAAACTAATGATGGTAGATAATAAGCCATAATCGTGATGATAGTCTCATCTAATCGGCATCCTGGTCTGATAGAAAGATTAGTAACACTGCTGATTGGTTGTGATAGACAATAGAGAAAATGAAGAATATTGTCAATGGCCGATTCATCGATCGACATGTAAAGAATGATTTCCTTCAAAATCGAGCTCCCATGAAAAAGTTGTTGTAAAAATTCTTTTAACTGGTCGTCGAAATACAGAAGTGGATGTCCAATCAGCACTGATTTGATGTGTGAAAAGTTCGGACAACTCAGCCTAAGAGTCGGTATATCATCTTCACGTTCATAATCAGTCCAATTTATCGAAATCGCTGAAGCTCTGTTTATTAAACTGGTGATTTTCCGGTCATCGTATTGCTCAAAATACGTCGGTAATATTTTCACAGTTGATCGATGTGGTCGTTTTGTAAACACGAATATCTCAGTTGCATATGGCAACGATGGGTAAACGTGTACAGTCCAATAAGGAAATGAGGAAAAGGATTGACAGATACCTTGGCACGTTGTATTACACAATATCCTATATCGAAAAGAGCAATCGAAATTTGTTATAGACTTGAACTGATTGCGTATAATGTGCCATCGGTCACCATTTGCATATGTCGAATAATCTTCATTCAGTACTGTATATAAAATATCCAGTTGACATTTGAATGAATGTAAATTCGGCATTAGATTTAATGAAAACACCAAATCATCAAATGTTGGAAGAGATATACTGTCAAATGATTTCAACCGAAATTCTTTCACTTGTAATGCAGGAACAACATCATCGCATCTAGTGGTAAAATAACATATTACCGATCTGTGCTCCTGCGATGCTACTTACTGAACTTGATAGGTATCATTAGTGGCAACTACATTTACACTTAAATACTCGAGATTACGAAAGATATGAAGAATAGAAATCAATTCTGCTATTCTTTCTATATCAATATTTAAGTGTGTAACTGTGTTGTTTAGCCATTTGAATTGAGAAATGTTTCTGAGACGGATGCCTTTCAAAGATAGTTGTTGTATTGGACCGAGATTCTTGACTAAATCTTCGAAAAACATCCGGTCGGTATTGTCAGTCGTATATTTTTCCTTAGATTCGATCGAAAGTTTTGTTAACTTCTGAAGCAAAATTGTGTTGGGTAAATATTGCATTAATTCTGTAGTGGTAGCACCGAATAATTTCAAACATTGCAGATTGGGCAGTCTTTCATGTAATGGTCGTAGTTTCGTTAAAAATAAAGCAATTTCATTGACTACTGGTCTTCTGTTCGAAAGGCAAAGTGATTGTATTTGTGCTCCTCGATCTGATTCAAGTAACACTCGACAGCATTCTTCAAACTGTTGGAATTTCATTTGAGTTAAATCGAAATGTTTGGTATAGTCGCTTATAACACCAGTCAATCGAGCGTTTAGATCGCTGAATGCTCGGTGAATTTCGAAACCGGTCAGATGCGAATACACGATATGCAGAAGTTCGTTAGGGAGCGTTTCAAACAGCGTGATCGGCATGTTTCTCACCCAAAAAAGCACCGACAAACGTAACTCTTACTTTTCTTTTTGAAAGGATCACAAATTGCAAAGCTCCAAAACAATAATAGTGAAAAGAACCCAGTATAGAAGAAACGGTATGATAAGAACGAAAATAATCAGTCGAACCATGTAGAAGGAGAACATAAGCAAACAAAGAATTTGCAGCTCGATGTCTTTACTCACATATTGTAAACTTGTACGAAATAGCCAACGATTTGTGGCGGTGTTACGATTTTGTGGAACTCACATATATTTTTCGAAGAACCGCAAGCCGCTACTTCAGCTATATAGGTTAGCCGTTACGGGGTCACAGGGTGCAAGGACGATAGGAGCTATACAGGCTCAGCCCTACAGGCGCTACAAAGGGTGTAGGCACTGCAACGATTATTGTAGCCGTATGACCTATACAAGTTTTAGAAATGTAGAGAGTATTAGAGTTATGGAACATAGAAAAATGTTATCAACGTATTCAAATTTCTATTATTTACCATTCGAGTAAAAATATTTGCATTTCAAGTGCAGATTCGTTATTTTTTGCTGTGCTGTTTGGACCTTACTCTGTATTATTTAAATTACGCGAAAATGGCCCAACGTGCACTTTACTTAGAAATATCTCGTCTTGTCTGGAATTCTAAACAAGTAACGCTCATCCTTTGGATTCGCTGACCCTTTTCTGAAAGATTTTTCCGAATGCTGAACACATTCAGAGACTTCGAAAGAGAAAAAACACATTGCGATTGCTACTGGTGCTCAACTGAATCATGGCACTATGTCACACACTAGAACTAGAATAAATAGGATACAGAGGTCTTTCTAGGAATCAGACCGATTAGCCATTTGTCAGTGGATAATTCTCCAGCACTAACTATGTCGACTGAAAAATTCATCGCTCAACGGCTAGTC
>CAJNOJ010000412.1:65846-78029 GCA_905250025.1 Adineta ricciae
TAGTCTCTCTTTTACTCGTTTTACGACCTAGTATACTGAGTGCTTAGTCTAAGGTGAATATACTGCATTAGCCGTAACTTCATTTGATTGTGTTTAAAGAATATGGTAACGCTACTTATTATGTTGTTTAAAAACCACTAAGTAGCCTCATGCATAAAAATACGGTTTTATGAAGATAAATTTTATCTCGGTGAACTTTCGTACATTTAACTACTATAAATAGTTTTCTTAGCTGCTTTGCAAATCATGCACACCCAAAACCGGTCTAATGAACATAGACTTTTAACGCATTCTACGGTAGTTCGTACTATGGCCCGCAAAAACCGTTTGCGAAAGGTTAGTTTCTCTGTTCTCTCGCAATAATAATGATATTGAATACAATATTGGGATATTGAAGATCAGTCGGATGTATATGAATTCTATCACACTAAATCTGTTTACTTTGTGATGGATTTATCAAGATTTTATGATTGTAAAGATTAGTAAAATTACACCAATAACCAAGGAGCCATTTTTTTACTCAACATTTATCTCAATAGGATATCAAGAGAATCAGCTAGTATGATGAAACTTTCTATATAATATCACACCAACTAACTCGAATATATAATGCAAAAAAACGGAGGAATGACAATTGTTCGAGAGAGGTATAGAAAATTCCGAGAACTTATTGACTACCCTATGTATATGTATAACTGGAACTAAATCTATTTCTATTTCGAAACTCACAGGGGTGTGGTTGTATATATGTATAAGTGAAACTAAATCTATTTCTATTCCTATCTACTCATTTGTTATAAGTGTGATATAGATATCTATTTATATTCGAATTGGTACTAGCCAGTCGGGGGTCGACTTATAATATAAGTCGAATTAGGCATCTCATGGAAACAATACATCAACATTCATGGACGAAAACTGGCAACAATTTAATGTACGCTGAATCGGTGTTTCCGATGTAAACCGTAAAATACAACTTCATTTCGAAGACAGAAACATCGATGTCTTTCTCCAATTGTTTACACAGATCCGGTAAAAATTATTAAAACGTGAAATACCAGTGGGATCTGCTTACACGTATGAAATATGTTCAATGGTAAAAGAAGACAAAAGAATTAATATACTTTGAAGTTGACAGAACTAATATGATTTATCTTGAATGTAGGAATAATTATTCTCTCTGTTCCTTCACGTGTTGATCACACAGGGTTTACTTTTGTCTCAAATCAATTCTGAAACGAAAAAGAACGTGTTTTCTTTGCCATTCGTTTGTGAAGAAAGAATCGATTGCTAGCTGGTGTCTTGATATAGTAATTGGAAATTGACTACTAAGAAAGATTGATAGTCGTTTTTTTCATGGACAAAAATCTTAACATATAAACTAAACAGATTGACTACATACCATCGACTGAAATCGAAATCTATATTATTTCAGATGATCACTCATCTGAAGAAGAATTGTATACCAAAGGCAATGTTAGAGATATTTCTCGATGAATACAGGAAAAGTTGACTTCGTTGTGAAATGAGCCACAAAACATGCTCGATCAGGATCGTTGTTTGGTTATCATTCATGATGTCTGCAAAGAGATTAATAAAAAAGATATTGAAAAGGCAGTACTTATCAAGATTGGCCCGCCCACACAAGTCTTAGAGTAAAGTAGGGAAACGTACGATACGTACATCATCAACATGAATATCGTTGTTAAAGAACACAGTAGTTTAGTTGATGCAAATGATGACCAAATGCATAGACTTTATATTCGTTTTCAAAGGGGAAATCAAGTAAATCAATTCATGCAGAATCGTCCTTTTAAAGTAAATGGAAAAGAATTCGAAGTGTTCCGACTCAACCCGAAGGATATTTACATGTCTGGCCAAATCACCTATTTTCTATCGTTTAAATTGCGCGAACTTGTCGCGAATGTCAGTTTTCAACAGAAATTGACAGAATACGACATGCAGAAATATTTCAATTGATTTGGTGGAATAATTTGTTGTGACCATTCCAAGAGTAAGATCTGTCCTAATATTTGCTTAGTATAAAATTGCTGTTTTTTTCTACTTACGACACAGTTGATCAGGTTATTCTAGAGAATACATCTCCTAGAATTAATGGAATAGAAATTGACTTAGAGGAAACTTGATTAACAACAAAGTCTTCGGATGTGATAACCGCTGCTGATTTATACCAATCTTGTGTGCATGTCATCAACATGTTGCTGATATACTTTTATACATGCAGGGTGTGAATTAAATAAGTATTTGTTATCAGAAAGTCGTATAGAGGGTAAACCATGAATTAAACTTACAAACAGCACATGAAAATCACACAGATTGACTGTCGAGAAATCAAACAGAATCTTACGCGGATACAAAATAAAATGTACCATTATCGATGCACCATTAGATAAAACGGAATTATGTAGAGATTATGAACAAGGACGATGCTCATATGAACTTTGTTTCTACCGACATATCTTATGTGACAAACCAGGTGCGTGTGGCGATAAGGAATGCTGATACGGACATAGTAGCAGAAGACAAGCAACATCACTTACACGACTTGCATAGTCATCTTCTGGCATCAACAACCGAAGACGACATATTGGAAAAATTTGATATTAAACGGAGTTAACCAATCATCAGAAAATGCTCTTCAAAAGATAATGTCAAAATGGCATAATAAACCATATTCGAAAGACTAAAAATGGAACCGGTTACAGTTTCAGTTAGAAAAGAATAGGGATTTTTTCGACTGAAACGATGAAACTCAACGTTCTTCGTCAATATCGCTCTCAACAAAACCGCCATCATGGGAACAACAGGTAAATACTCATAACTATCTGTCAAACTTCGATATATGTGTATTTATACCTGCTTCGAATGGCACAAATCTCGTATATTCACTTGTCAAGAAAGACAACAGGAAATCAACACAGTCATCAAAATATACGCAAGTCAACAAGAATGCATAGCACTCGACAAACTGGTTGGATTGAAAGGTATACCGAAGCTGTTAATTAGTGATACTGATACGAAAAATGAACCATACGCCACCATGCAACAGATTGATGGTAAAACATTAAAGGAATATTTTCGAGATGTTCCTTTCAATTTGCATCATATGTTGACGATCATTTCGGATTTATTTATTGTTATCAAGTAAGTACATTCTCAAAATATTGTCCATCAAATCATTACATCCGATAATATTATGGTTAGACGATTACCCAAGGAATGGTAAAAAGATAAATCAGTATTAATCGAATTTGGTTCATCAGTAGAAATGGAACAAATTCAACAATTATTCGACGATGTTATACATTAACCGCATACACTATTTTATTGCATAACACAAATGAAAATGGAAAATGAAGGAACATGGGCTAAAAATGACAACGAATGACGAAAAGCATGCCGCAGTTGGTTTGTCGATGCCAGTCACGTCTATGCAATACTATTTTGGATAATTACAAAAACCTATTCAAGAGAATCCAGAGATATCAATCAGAAAGGACCGAACTAATTGAAGGAGAGCGAAGCAATTGTTGACGCAGAAGTTAAAAAAAGAAACTGGTAAGCGAATACATTATCGTATTATTTAATAGAATGATTACATCTTTTCAACGAGTATAGACAGACAGCGTTTGTTAAGCTAGTATCTAAAACGAATATTTAATTGTGGTTTTGCTGATTCCAATCGACAATGACCAATGAAACAACGTGAATTTCAAGTACGATTTGCGTTTCAGTTGATAATACCAAACAAGACAGAACAGAATTGGTTTCTTCCGTTATTGTCATCGAACATATCTACTGATCTGTCTTCATCAGACATTTTCAAAGATAATCCATTTCTTCGGATGGCATCTTTGATTATTTAGATCAAGGAGCAAACGAGGAGTGTCAATGGTTAGGTAATGATCGACAAGTGAAATGTCAAGATAGTGTAACATGCGGGAGAAGTATTCAAATTCGTAGTGGAATTCAGGTGCATGCAGAGATCGATGAGAAAAAGGATTTATTGTTGATCAGTGTCAATATTATTAATGTCAACGACAAAACTGCTGTCGAATTGTCGTTATGTGTTTGGAGAGAAAATGACGAACGAAAGATGAAAGATCAATGCCATGCAGATTTTGAATTGCAACTAAAAAGCTACTTGAATATTTTTCATTCTAATACGAGTATGTGAGTTGAAAGATGTGTTCATTAAACCGGAAACTGTTCTGCTTATTCTCTTTTCTCTTAACAAAAACAATGAATTTTATATCACGACGAAACATGACATCTAAATTTCTGTAATAGTTGTTCTTTTGAGTTTCTTTTGTTTCTTGGCAATGTATGAATACGTAATCACATGCAATATGACTAGAGCAACAGTTCCTAGTCGAATTGCTCTCGTCGGAATGATCGGAGGAGAAGATCGTACCAAATGTGTACGGTTGATTGAGTGTGAATAATCAAGAATAATTGTGTCCTTTTAGCTGATAGTTGCCGGAGGGGTAGTGATTTTTGGGCATAGAAGAATGCAGCTATTCAAGGCGCACTTGATGCTGAACAACGGAAAAGGAAGTTATAATATTGAGTGTTTAACGCCGACACAGATTGTTACTCATAGCGATTTGAATAACTTAGATCGTGATCCCATAAATGGAACCATCCCTAATATACTGATATGTTTCGATGGAAGTTCTAGTACAATATGTGAGCTTGCCTTTGGTATTGCTTTAAGCCCACAACATTTATCTGATCCGCACTGTATTAATGTGTAGTTCACGCAATGGAATCAAAAGAAATCTATCGTGTGTTGCCGCAAAATGGCAAACACATTTGAAACTACTGGACCACGGTGAGTCCATAATGACGAAGTTAACGAGTTATCTTCGAGATGCTATTAATCGTCTGATACTTACCTCTGAGATAGAAGCAGTTAATATGATCTTGCTCATACTTCGCAAATCAGCTAGCACCTATATCAGCATTCCCTGGTTTACTCGATTCCAATCAAAAACAAAAGTGACAAAACAAATTTGAGTCGCGTTGGATGACTCTTTTAACAAGCAAGGTTAAAAAAGATTAAAACTTAACAATCGAGTTTTGTTCTCACGAGCACGAAATTTCTCGAGTGATAGAAAATACAGGTAGAAAAGAATTGTACGACAGAATGAAAAAAAATGTTTTCTTTCTCTGTATGATTATGTAAACCATATTAAATTATTCAATGTTGGCAGAAAAGACAAAGTTTACAACACCACGTGTTACATAAGCAGCGTCAAAAGGACGAGACGCGTATCAGTGTGATTGAATGAGTGCAGTGAGGGAGTACGAAATCCGTTGCATAACAGCATACGACGAAAACTATTTAAACTTGTGATCGCTCGATGAAATACCCCAGTTTGTACATTTTTAGCCTTTCGTCATTGGGGAGAAATGAATGATAATGTATTTAAAATAGACTCAATTGATCGATACACAAATCATCTTTTGAATCATCGAACCAGATTACAAGAATACTTAAAACACACCACGGACAAAGACGCTTCGTCAATTGAAAGATTGAACTCATTAATATCGGATATTTGTTCAACTGATGACTGCGAGAAGAAATTGGACGAAATCGCAGCGATTCTCAATACGATTCCAGAACAACCATCAAATTTTCTTGCGGACGGAACAACAAGATGTCTATTGAATGAGATAGAATGTCTAAGAGAAGATGTACTGGAAATGATTCATGTTGCAAATATTCCATCCAGAATCACTCATAAAATTCAGTTTTCCAATAATGCTGTTCGTTGGATACGAGGTCCTATCAAAGTGATCTTCAATGGGACCATGCACGTATTTGACACTCTAGCTAAGCATACTCACATGAATAGCTCAGTTGTGCGCGCAGTAGCACACGGTTTAGCCAAGAAAAACCAATCGACTATGATCAAACAATCAGCGTTCATCAAAATCACATCTGAATGGACATACATCGGTAAAAATCATGATCAAGGATTCAATAGCGAATCAATCTGGATGTTGGATCCTCAAGGTCGACGCATTCTAGTGAAAACTCAAGAAAATCCACTATGTGCTGCTAACGAATGGCTGGCCTATGTTCTAGGGAGTGCACTCGATCTGCCTGTCAATGAAGTACAAATTACAGTTTATCAAAATAAACTTGTGACATTACACACAGACGTTAACCAAGGAAATGAAAGAACGATGACGTGTATGGAATTACCAAAGCAAGTACGCAAACATCTACTAACACATCCGATCTTAGGGCGTATGGATCTGTTCGATCATATTATTCAAAATTCTGATCGCAATTTAAGAAATCTTTTAATTACAGTACCAAATACCGCTGATATCAATGATCCGAATGTGGAGATGAAAATACATCTGATCGATCATGCGTCGTGTTTCGGATTAGGTAAACTTAGTATTGTTAGTCTTGTCGCTTGTAAATTTCACACTAATCATTTGACAATCGTTAAATTCGATCCAGTTGAACAAGCAAGAAAGCTGAAACTTTATCTGGAATCATTGTCAGTGACGGATCGTTCTTTAATAAGTCACACGTTGAATAATTTTGCTCAAATTACCAACGAACAATTTTCTGACTGGTTGAATGAAATCCAAGACCTTCTATCGGTGAATCAATACAATCGAATACTTGACGTACTGATTCGGCAACGAGATATCGCTAGTGAGGTTTTCATTGGTTGAATAAATTATTTGTTGCATAGCATGTAATTTCAAGGAATTACATAATTTCTGTGAATCGTATTGTTTTCTTTCTCTACCGAGCAGATTGTTCTTTACCCATAAAATGAAGAGACAAACAAAATTAAAGAGAAAACGGATCTTTTTCGAAAGGCAAGACACTAGTAATACATGCAGGTTGCATGCTATTAATAATGCACTGGGAAGGTCAGTTATTTCTCGAAAAAGGTAGGATAGTCCTGCAATCACATCATCCGTCGTATCGTATATTCTGTATCATATTTAGATTTTTTCATTACTGTGACGAATTCGACATGAAAAACCATTGTAGAGGAAGTCGAGAGTTCTTCTTTATTATTTCCGATGATAATCTTATTAGTTTCATTCTAAACAAGCTCAATTTACAAAGTACATACTATTCTCCAGACCATCCACCTGATATAAAGTACGAACATTGAAAACATCAGCTTGCTATTTTTTATTTCCCTGGCATCGTGTTTAGTGAAGATTCATGTTCTGATATTGTTGCAATATTAGTCTTCAACAATGAACATATTTGGAGTGTTAAGAAATATGAGAACGCTTGGTACAGTCTAGATTCGTTGTCAGAAGAACCACAGACGATTCCATTTCGACGAATATTTGCACGACAAGGTTTTGGATGGATCATCATACGAAACCATTCTGGACTTCGTGTCAATGATGAAGCGGAAGAACATACAATCGTAAATATGAAAAACAAAAAGACGAGTAGGAGCATCGCTGATCAATCGCCGAAATTGAAAAGAAGACGTCGTCGTGTAGAGGAAGATATTGTTACTGACGAATCTTCTTCAGATATCGAAGTAAATGACTTCAATCGATTTGAAATTTTGAGGACTTCTAACGACTAACGGTGCATAATAGATCCTCTCAGTCGCATAGCTCAAGAGTTCAACGTCGAATACTCCCATTTTATTCACGTTTATGAAGAAAGAATTTCATTTTTTTAATCAAATTTAAAACCTCTGTAATCGAAACGAAGTAATTGTTGAATAAATCCGATGTTGGGACAAGCACATGGACGTGCTTGATTCACACGTTGCACAGCTTCGGTAGCATCAATCTGATGCGCAGCCATTAAATAAGCAGCAACAATAGTCGCTGAACGAGATACACCAGCGGAACAATGCACCAGTACAGCACCATCATCTGCTTGTAAAGATTTATGAATGAAATTCAAGGCTGCTGAAAAATGAGAAGAGATATCGAAGTGATCGAGATCATGTGCATCTAAAGTAAAAAGACGGATATGTGGACATCCGGAAGTAATAAAAAAGTCCTTGGGATACGATGTAGATTCTGCCATGTTCAGTATATATTTGATATCATAACATTTTAATTTGTCTGAATTACGAGCATCGGGAGCAGAACCAAGAAACAATCGATCTGCAATTCGTGATGGCGTTTCGTCATCATCTTCTAACAGTTTACCGAACATGGAAGTGTACAAACGACCAGCTTCTTTTTTAATCGCGTCATCGGCCTCAGACGGCATCAGGTGTAGTCTGATGTAAGTTCTACAACATTGATAGTAAGACAAAATGAAAAGAATCTATTGGTAAATGTATTTATTCAATAAGAATCTAAAAATTAAAGATGGCGTAATCATCATTCGACTAGTTTATGACAACCAAATTTTTAAATCTTCGGAGCATTCTGCATAAAATTCTCTTTCCGTCACTAAATCTCCCAAACTTGTGTTTTGCATTAGCCATGCGTGAATTTCACATTCCATCAACCGCAGTTTCAATATTGAACCATCCTCTACTGATCCAGGATGCCGAACGTGAAATTCAAGATAGGTCAAATGTTTCATTTCCTTTACACATGCACTTACAATTTCCGCCACGTCATCAAGTTCATCGATTCCCATCAATGTGAACGAAACCAATGATGGTAGATAATAAGCCATAATCGTAATGGTAGTCTCATCTAATCGGATTCCTGATCTGAAAGAAAGATTTGTAACACTGTTGATTGGTTGTGATAGACAATAGAGAACATGAAGAATATTGTCAATGGCCGATTCATCAATCGACAGATAAAGAATGATTTCGTTCAAAATCGAGCTTCCATGAAAAAGTTGTCGTAAAAATTCTTTTAACTGGTCATCGAAATACAGAAGTGGATATCCAATCAGCAATGATTTGATGTGTGAAAAGTTCGGACAACTCAACGTAAGAGTCGGTATATCATCTTCACGTTCATAATCATTCCAATCTATTGAAATGGCCGAAGCTCTGTTTATTAAACTGGTGATTTTCTGGCCATCGTATTGCTCAAAATATGTCGGTAATATTTCCACAATTGATCGATGTGGTCGTTTTGTAAACACGAATATCTCAGTTGCATATGGCAATGATGGATAAACCTTTACAGTCCAATAAGGAAACGAGGAAAAGGATTGACAGATACCTTGACACGTTGTATTACATAATATCTTATATCGAAAAGAGCAATCGAAATTTGCTAGAGATTTGAACTGATTGCGTATCATGTGCCATCGGTCACCATCTGCATATGTCGAATAATCTTCATTCAGTACTGTATAGAAAATATTCAGTTGACATTTGAATGAGTGTAAATTCGGCATTAGATTCAATGAAAACACCAAATCATCAAATGTTGGAAGAGATATACTGTCAAATGATTTCAGTCGAAATTCTTTCAATTGTAATGCAGGGACAGCATCATTGCATCTAGTGGTAAAATAACATGTTACCGATCTATGCTCCTGCGATGCTACTTACTGAACTTGACTGGTATCATTGATGGCAACTACATTTACACTTAAATACTGAAGATTACGAAAGACACGAAGAATTGAAATCAATTCTGCTATTCTTTCTATATCAATATTTAAGTGTGTAACAGTGTTGTTTAGCCATTGGAATTGAGAAATGTTTGTGAGACAGATGCCTTTCAAAGATAGTTGTTGTATTGGACCGAGATTCTTGACTAAATCTTCGAAAAATATCCGATCGATATCTTCAGTCGTATATTTTTTCTTGGATTCAATCGAAAGTTTTGCTAACTTCTGAAGTAAAATTGTGTTGGGTAAATAATGCATTAATTCTGCAGTGGTAGCACCGAATAATTTCAAACATTGCAGATTAGGCAATCTTTCATGTAATGGTCGTAGTTTCGTTAAAAATAAGGCAATTTCATTGACAACTGGTCTTCTGTTCGAAAGGCAAAGTGATTGAATTTGTGCCCCTCGATCTGATTGAAGTAACACTCGACAGCATTCTTCAAACTGTTGAAATTTCATTTGAGTTAAATTGAAATGTTTGGTATAGTCGCTTATAATACCAGTCAATCGAGCGTTTAGATCGCTGAATGCTCGGTGAATTTCGAAACCGGTCAGATGCGAACACACGATATGTAAAAGCTCGTTAGGGAGCATTTCAAACAGCGTGATCGGCATGTTTCTCATCTAGAAAGTACCGACAAACGTAACTCTTACTTTTCTCTTCGACAAGATCACAAAAAAATTGGAAACAGTAGCAGAGATCTTTGTATTTCAGCGCACATACCAGACTTCAAAACAACAATAGTGAAAAAAAAGACCAGTATGGAAGAAACGGTATGATAAGAACGAAAATAATCAGTCGAGCAATGTAGAAGGAGAACGTAAGCAAACAAAGAATTTACAGCACGATGTCTTTACTCACATATTGTAAACTTGCATAAAATAGCCAACGATATGTGGCGGTGTTACGGTTTCTGAATAACATCAACAGCAGTGCTCGAAGACTTCCGAGAGTGATACGGGTGGTAGAATCATCTGTAGTTTCACCTACATCCAGAATGTCATCGCGACCTCGGTAAATTGTAAGAATTTCTCCATCAGATTCGATTTCTATTGATTACATTCATGACTTTCCGCTTACACCATATGCATCAGACAGCTGTGCTACTATCCAATTGTTAAATACAAACTTCTTCTGACAAGTTCCTAGTTGCTTTAGTCACGAGAATTGTAAAACTAAATCATATTTATATCTAATCGTGAATAAGTAGAAGACGATACGAGAAAAAAAACTTGTTTTTTTTAATGGCTATTACGTATCAGTGTCGACTCCTTCTTAATTACTTTTTATCGTCTCGTTGCTTAATCAATCTTGCATGTGCGATGGAGTTCGCTTTCAACGGATCGCTACTGATATGACCCGAAAATAAGAACACTGATGATATTTATCTTCCAATTTAAACTGACAGGTGTCCAGATCATTTCTTGAATATTTAATAGTAGAGCGTTTGTTATTTTTCTACAGCTAACGATACAAGTTAGCAACCTACTATGTCTCGAACCATAATCACTGCTGTTCTTGCCTTCATTTCGATCTCTTTAGTTCATACAGATTTGGAATCACAGCGATCAAGTCAAAAGCGCTGGTGACCATGTTTGATCGGTCACCGGTGTGATGGTGACGAAAAATGTGATGCTCTCGTTTTCGGCAAACGTTCAAAATCAAATGAATGTACACCACTGGCAACGAGAAACATCTTTGGCGTTGATGATTGGATTGCTGTAACGAGCACTGAATATCCTTGGAGCGCTATTGGAAAGTTGAGTACAGGTTGTACGGGAACTCTTGTGGTAAACGATTAAGAATTTCTCTTGAGAATTGCACAAGTTTTCCTTCCTAAATATAGGCATCTAATATAGTTCTCACAGCTGCCCACTGTGTGATCGATTCAAAAACACACAAACAACAGGCAGAACCTGTGTATTTCTATCCAAATATGATCAACGAGCAGTCGAAACTACGAACTTAGGTGACGTACAGTTGGTGGGGCACAACAAATCCCGATCGCTATCGTGAAGATGATTGAGTAGTTCTTGTTTTAGATAAAAATCTCGGTACTACCCAATGTACGTTAGATGTGAAAACCGTTTCCAGTACTATTCTCAAACAATTGTCTGGATTCCTGGTCGGCTAATTTTAGGAACGGTCAAACAGCTGGAACAGTTACCAATTGCAAGATAATCAAAGTGCTAGACGATCTTTTCTTACACGATTGCGATGCGGGACGAGGATCTAGCGGAGGTCCGATTTTTGCTTATTGGGGCGGTAAACCATATGTTTACGCACTCAACGTCGCAGAATATCGAAATAATGGAGTAGATTATCAAAAAGCCTACGACAAAGTGTGGCATGATGGCTTAATAGTAAAACTTCGAGATCTAGGAATTCCCATAAACTTGCTCACGATGATTGTTTCCTGGCTAAACTGCCGAGAAGCATATATTAATTTAGGAGAGAATAAATCAGAAAAATTTAATATTGACATAGGACTACCACAAGGTAGTAGCTTAAGTCCATACCTTTTTATTGTGTATCATTGCGACTTGATTAAATGTCTAGGTGCCCACTCAGGGCATCTATTTGCCGATGATTTGAGTGTGCTAGT
>CAJNOJ010000413.1:13523-47392 GCA_905250025.1 Adineta ricciae
GTTGCAATCTAAACAAACGCACGTACTGATAACTATTAATGATAATTAGAATGAATTGATTGCTGAAACATCTAGCAAAATTTCATACGTGCTTTGTAGGTCCGTGCAAGCGACATAACAGTCTTTGATCGGTGAGAAAACGTTGGTTTTAATTGTTTCTTACATTGCATACACTCGGCCGTATATGGTTTCAAATATAGCTCATCCACACCTTCAGATTCAGCAATATTATTTACTTTATATTTTCGTATCATATCACTTAACGAATGTCGTTGGAACAGTTGATTATACGCTGAATGCGTAGAAATGAATTCAATCAATGTTTAAATCACATGGATCTCATAAGATTTGTTAAAATATAAATTTATTATATTTACAACATGATTGAATCGGTTGAATAATTCTTTTGGCAAGAAGTTGTCCAAAATCATAACACATATTATGTGATCCAAGCGCATAGTTCACATCATTAAAATAAGTGCATGTTCCACGTCGGTAATCTCAACCGATATTATTGGAGATGAACAATGATTGTTTTGACTCATTTAGTGACAAATATAGATAGATAAATAATCACAAGTAATTCAAGAAATATCGTTTTCAACTGTTGCGTAGACAACACAATTGTTTTTTTTTAATGTCCCAACAATCTACAATGAGTTTAAAGTTTGCAAGTTAAAAAAAGAATAAAATAAAAAGCTTTATTAAATATGAATATGTTTAAGAAGAATAAAAAGCAATTGATAAAATGTCGATCCATAAAAAACTATTGAATTATCTAATTTTTCTTCATTCTTCTTGGTTGTATGCGTTGTACATTTTCTTCGAAATTTCTATGAGAACCAATTTTTCTCTTGACACTGGTTGATAACGGGCAAGTATACGCCATATCTTCTTCTTCTCCTTCTCTACTACCATGAATTCTTTTTTGCTGAGACATTTCTGTTGGGTTTTCGTTTGCTGATGTTTCTTGAGAATGGTTCGAATGTAGTATCGGTCTCGCTGACATTTCTACCTGATTTTTCCCATTTAACACATTATTCTCTAAATCATACGGTCGAAATCGTTGGATATCGTATCGAATGTGTTCTTTATAAAACGTACTTGATCGAAATATTTCGATGACTTCATCTGATAATCTCCAATGGTTGTGTGTAAAAACATTGTCCTTCTAATTGGGATAAAATGATTTCAAATACTCATCGCAACTTAGATTTACCTAAAACAACAGAGCAGTATTAATTGAAAATACTTTAGCTAATGAAATATGACTCCTCACATTTTCTTGTAGAGTTCTCATAAAATCAAATTTTGACACATCTGAACTCGAAGCTGGGCACATTCTATAAAAAAATTAAGAATAAGTGACATAAATCGTCGAGGTATGTTCATACTTCATCCATCCTGGGCGAAGTATAGATTTTGAATCTTTTTTAGTATTTGCTTTTGCACGAGTCGGTTCGATCCACAAGTTATCTCCATATTTAAGCAATTTAGCATCGACTAAATGTTCCACTGCAGCCAGTCGGATATTTTGTTTGTTACATATTATAGTCAGATCTGTCTTGGTATAGATGACAGATTTTCCAATCATTATGCTTTGCATGGCTTTTTTAACTGCTTGTTCGCTTGTTTGTTCATATTTATTCGTTGCTGTGAATTTAAAAAGGTCACATTAAAGAAGCAAAATAAACAACATACTTTTTGTCACGACTTCCTGCGTTGACGTGTTAGAGAACTCATCTTTATTGTCACTTGGTTTTCCACATGTTGATATTATCGAATTACTGGTATCATCAAATAGAAAATCTGCATCAGTCGTGAAATTTTCTGGCAAAAATCAATGATAAATGAAAGGAATCAAGTGGAGCAGTAAATCACCTATAGTAGCATCATTTTGTCGATCCCGTGATGTGTCTTTTGAGCAATTAACCTGTATTTGCTGACTTTTCTCAACTGAATCACATCGAGCACTGGCTCTAGGTGCTGTTGTATGCCTCAATTGTACCGTTGGTTTATTTGCTTGATTAATTATATTCAGAGGTTGCCGTTTGCTTTTTGATTGATTTGATGTATGAACAACAAAATCTCGATTACAATAGAACATTTTATAAGAAATTGAAAGATTATAAGATCAAGTCAACTGAAAAAAAACTTCTTACTCAGAAAAGGTCGTGAATATCAGCATTTATACCGATGTGCACTCATGAGCTAAACATAGAAGTACAATACGATGCAGAATTGAGTCCTTTGTTGTCACTTAGTATAGTAAAATAAATGTGGAACCTTCGGACTTTATCCGAAAGTTAAATGTACTTCAAAAAGATCCCTATCCCCCCTCAGGGACATTCTAGACAAAAATTAGTATTTTTTTATAACTCTGCCATTTGTTCAGAGATCATTCTCATCTTCGACCTCGAACGAGATATTCATGAGACTGAACTGTACACAAAATTTCAGTTCGATCTGTTTGTTCATTCGAAATTTATCGTGTAAATGGACGTACGGACACAGACCGATTCGAGTAGTGTACTCACTTTTTGAGTACACCAAAAACTTGTATTCTCAATATATGTGTTTAGGAAATATTTGTTTTTAGTGAGAAATTTCTCATGTAATTAGTTTCAACAATAGCATATCATGGATATTTCTAGGAAGAAAATTGAGAAAATTCCACCCATACCAATGTGGAGTAGGGACGTTGGAGTACTAGTGTCATGAAAAAAGTCCTTGAAAAGGCTCGCTTATATCTGCTTAATTTGGCCAGCGAGAGTCCACTAGGCGTAGCGCTTTGAGTCCCGACTTTCCTATATAGATACCTCTCCCCGATCCTCTTCTATCGAATGATGAAAAATGCAGGTCTAAATAACTTTTCAATCAAACATTATAAAAATTTCGATAGTAGTATCCATGGAACTACGTCACATGCAAATAAAATAGGTCCTGTGTAAATTTCATTATCATGATATTTGTTCAACTATGATCGAATAGCATAAAGAATGATCGGTTCTTAGCTCTATCCGACTATATAGAAAGAACGTTTCTTCAACCTTAAATATAGCATTAAACAGTCACTGCCCTTACTTTGGGTATGCTCTAAGTGATTTCAGCTGCAACTTAGGCTAGAAAGTTTTTTACGAAAAGTTCCAATCGAGGATTTGATACTGTGTGCTTGAAAAATTATAGTTAGAATATATCCAGTCATTATTATCCAGCTGATATTGATATAAGCTCGTCAAACATAAACATAATTAAGCTTTACGAAGCACGAAAGTTGGACAACGTTCACTAAGCTCATATGAACCAGTAAATCTATTGATAATTTCCATTCCATGCTCTTTACATAATTCCTTGAATATTGTTTCGGTCATGAATGTTAAGGTACAAGGTGAGTTCGCATATGGTTCTATAGTTGACAGCTGCTCTTTGGTCCATCCAAAGTGTTCGATATCTGATGCACTAATTACTTGCTTAAACCTGTCCAGAAAATTTTTCATACAAACTTCAAAGTTAGAATCACACATCGATTGTGCTAGTCTCCATTCGAACGCATTGAGATTATTTGTCGTGTTATGATAAATGTGCTCAAAACTTTCACGCATCTCTGGACTGCAGAATAGTCGCACAATAAATATTCCATCATCCGAAAGAACCGCTCGCACACATTCCATGAGAAGATGTGATGACTTTCGATCCAACACTGTAAAAACTCCATCACCGATAACAAAATCGACACTTGTGAACTGTGATGGAAGATTTAGCCAGTCATCTAGTATTACGGTACGATTTGAGCTATTTCCGATCCATTGGTGTTTTATCATTTCTAATGAGTTGTCTACAGCAGTGATGTTAATTTCTTCACTGGCCAATTTTGCAAGTTCTTTGGTTACACCAAGTAGAATACCGTTTATAGGCTTGTTTAATGAAAGCAACTGGTTGCGAACGAATGCAATATCATCAGCGCTAGGTCGACCCGGGCTACTTAATAGCTCAAAGTATTTAGCGAAAGAAGACCAGCTGGATGTAGTCATATCAGTCTGCATTTCAGCACTGCGGCAGTCGACAAATAGAATCTAGAGATGCGAATGCAAAGGTATTCTGCGGAGTAAAGAATAGTTTTTAAAATACATATAATCACACTATACACAATTCACGCTTGAGAATTTACACAAAAAACTCAGGATAATCCAAAAGTAGTGAGGGCGACACATCACTTTATTTAGCAGAGACTTCGAACATTTTCGTTTGTGTACTCATAAGTGAGTACACTACTAACATTGGCCGATGTGTCCGGCCAGCCAGCCGGTCGTTCGTTTACACATACATAATAACTTTCGATAGAAGAATCAGGTCGAGCTGAGATTTTTTACACATCATCATCTCATCAATACCTCAGTCGAGTTCGGCAATGAGCCGGATCAGTTGTGCTAATACTGACTTCGGTGGAATTTGTTCAGATTCTTATATACAAAGTTGAATGACGTGCACTAGTTCACTATGCATTCACGTCCTGGGCATAGGGAGCATTCATGCACCAATGGAGGGCAAGCTATGATCACCTGGTTACTATCTGAATGAAATTTCACCCAAGAGGCTTTTTGAAAGAAAACGCACACAACTTTCTGTGAGGCATTGTTAGGATTCGGAAAACATCGAAAACGTGCTTGTCAATCAGTATAGAAGTCCAGGGAGAAGCAGCGATAATCCGATAGTCCAAAAGGAATTGGAATATCGTTGGAGTGCTAGACTATCGCTGCTTCGCCTTTGATGGAAGTCGGTGTAGGCTATTTCCGTGAATGTTCTCACAGCTGGCTCTATCCTAGAAAGTGTTACAAGGTATTCAACTACATATATGATAGCTTTGACCTGGAAAAAAGTCAATATGTAGTGAGGCACTACATGAGACAGATTTGTTGATGATCTCGGTGTATTTCATCCAGACTACGTGTCTGTCATTTAGAACGCTCTGATGCAGCTATCATGGTCATACTTTGCAACATGGGTTTAGGCTTAGTGAACGTTCAAAACGAAGGGAGGTCACGAGGATGTATATCAGCCAACAGACTTAGGAGAAGTTCACCGAAGTCATCATTGTACTCGTCGATACACGGGCAAAGCCATTCACGATGTGGTGGATGCTGTGAAGTACAGAAATCGTTCAAAAACGGCTCCTATCTTAATTAAATCGGGGTTTTAATTAAAAATAATTAAAGTACTAACAACACCTTACGAAGAACACGTTTCAAATATTTTGCTTGTGTAACAGACCGAACAGATGAGCGCATTACTAGAATTAGTTAGTGTCCTCCGCCTGTCTGTACGATACTCTAGAGGGACTAATGTAATTGAGATGAAATTGTTAATACTGCATGATAACAGTAAAAATCTCGCTAGAGATCGAAAATGGGACCGATTAGTCGAACGATTCATGAATTTTTAAAAAGAAGCCGATCTTTCCCTATGACTCGTAATGTGTTCTATCTAATATACTTTCTACAGTGCACATAACTCTCGAATAAGATTCAAAATTTCCGCATTTATTTTATTTCGATGGCAGTTTCCTAAGATTTCGCGGTTTTAAGTCTTTTAAAATGACGAACCGGTCCATCACTACATATTTCCTTCTTTTATGACCACCCGTTTTACTATAAATGATTTTCAGAAGTCTTGAGGGTGGTCAGAATAACGCAGTTTCACCGTATAGAGAAAATCATTAAAAATATAACTAACAATATATCGCGCACTGTGTCCTGCTCTGTGAGTATCTAACGAGTGCGGCCGAATAAATGAGCCTCTCTGTATTTTGCGAATATCTCTCTTGTAGTTCGACGTGAATACTTGAACTTTTCCCAAAAGATAGCCCGTGAAATTCTCTACAAATTCTGACGGAAACAGTTCTTCTAAGGAATCGTCGTAAAATTATACCTAGTCAATCTTACAGTGCCCTAAATCAATCCACTTTCAAAACAATATCGTTCAACATTGCTATTCTATATAGCTCCTTCTTTCACATGGAGAAAAGATTGCTAGGGCAATTTATAGTCCGTAAAATGCTCTATCAACAGATGTAAACGTCATTTCGACACGTTGCTAATTTAGCTGGAAAAAGTATGGCCTCTGTTTCCCGCTAATTTCATTCAAAAGATCTTACTTTAAGGTTCCTTGTAATTTTGAATTCGGTACACTAAATGAGCAATTGTTACACATTCAGATCTATTGAAAAATTGGAGTAAAATGTTTCTTCTCTGATTTTGATGGGAATAGGATGATACAAAGTTTGTTACTGTAATGATTAAGACTCAGAGCCTAACGAACCGATAATTCCTACTTACGTTTTAGCAAGACTGATCGATAGATACTCGCAATTCTATTCAAACAACTTCTTTTCAATTTAAGTAAAAAACTGCGCCTAATAATACAATTGAAATACATCGAAGCAGATTTTTGTAGTTATCTAGCTAGAAGAAATAAAATGATTAGTTTTATAAAATGCGTATTTAAAAGTGGACTGATTTAGGGCACTGTAAGATTGACTAGGTATAATTTTACGACGATTCCTTAGAGGAACTGTTTCCATCAGGATTTGTAGAGAATTTCGCGGGCTATCTTTTGGCAAAAGTTCAAGTATTCACGTCGAACTACAAGAGAGATAATCGCAAAATACAGAGAGGCTCATTTATTCGATCGCACCCGCTGTGTTAGAAATGCGTGGAAAGCTTATGTGTTGATCTTTTAAAAGAAAGGGTTGTCATACGATTGTATTTAGTTTGATTGCAAAATACTACAAGGAGAATATACCCTTATATGAGAAAAACCGAAGAAGACAAAAATACGACGTAAGTGTATGAAACTTCCCTCAATTATAGCTAGAAAAAGACTGCCATGACCGTGCATGATAGAGATTTATTTTGTTCTTGATAATTTCTTAATTATCCATGATATCCGTTCTTGATGTATGCAGTTGCCGTCGTTTTTCACAAACACGAATAAGTGCCTCGACAAATACCTGAAGATCATTGCGGGTAGATCGATGGCTTATCAGACAAACTCTAATGTAGCATATATCTTTCAGGGTAGTGAGTGACACTACGGCAGTACCATCTTCCTCGAGATCTGCAACGATCTCATTATTAAATAAGTCAATACTAGTAGCATCGGGGATTAATTCTGGAGGTTCCAAGCGAAAGCAAACGATGTTGAGTAGCGTAACTGGCTTAAATACTTGAATCAACGGATGATGTTTCTCTAATAACTCGAGTAAATATTGCGCCTGTTTACAATTCTGTTCAATTATTTTCCCTAGTTTTCGTAAACCATGCTCTTTTAATAGAAACCATATTTTAAGTGCACGATTGGGACGTGATACTTCTAGACCATAGTCAGAAATCCATGTCCTGTCGCACGAACCTCGTTTACTTTTGTTCAAACCAACATATTTGGAATTTGAATGCGCGCCGAGTGATGGTGAAAATGTTTTTAGTTGTAACTGTCCGTTGCGCACGAGCACACATCCTGCAGTAAAAGGAACTTGTAACCATTTGTGAAAGTCAAATGCGATTGAGTCAGCAAATTGTATACCATTTACAAGTGATTTTAGTGACGAACTCAGAATAATAGCACCGCCCAATGCACCATCAACGTGGAACCATAAATTTTCAGCTTTAGCAAGTGCAGCTAACTCTAACAAATTATCAATTGCACCAGTGTTCGTCGTGCCTATGTAGAAATAGCTAACTGGAGCAGTAAAATTTAATAAACTTAAACTTATGCGTGTTTAAACAGATCTAAAAAATACATCCTTACACGTAAGAGAGCGCGCAATTTCGTGCGTAAAACCACGTTACAATACCGCATAGGACTTGTAGGGCAAAACCAATTTTCGATGTTCGAATACGGGAGGAAGCATTTTTTCTCAAAATAAGGCAACTTTTTTCAATGGTAAAATTCACCTTTTAATGCGCTATTGTTAATCAAAAAGTGTGCTTCATACGATGTAGAAACGACAAAAATAAGTCTTGGTTGACTGCGATGTGAGACCACAAAAAAGCTGTTTGTCAGATCATACTCAGGCTTAGCAAATCTAAATTTCAGATAATGAGAATTTTGGAGGAAAAATAGGAGTCTTTTCCGATATATATGAGGTAATATATGACTTCCACTACTAGGTCGGGCAAAATATTTTAGTAGGAAACATTATTGTAAATTCAAATGGGGTTTAAAAGCTGCAGCAGTACGAAGGATTCTGCGTAATGTAATCATATCATAGTTCATTTTTTTAGGGCTGGACGATGGAGAAAAATGAGATAGTGTTTCGGAAATTGAAATGAAGATTGTTCTAATGATGATAAGACCTCTCTGTAACTCAAAAGGCACAGATTTCTTCTTCGCAATTTGGTTGCCTATTACTATTAATAGTTAGGCGAGCATATTGGTATAATAATCAATGAATAAATTGCAAAGAAATCTTTATCAGGATCTTGACCTTCTCGTTATAGCGAAAAAACAAAAAAAAATGCACTGTGGAAATATTCTTAAAAAGCTGGAAGCTGCTACGGACATACGTGAAGTGCTTCTGCGTGGTTCTCTGTCTAGAACATGTGTAGTAATAAAACCTAATAGTCGTTATACGAGTTACTCATTTTTTTTCAGTGCACAGCGAAAAAATAAAGAACTTTAATCATATTCAGTTCTAATTTTCTCTCATCAATAGCTTTTCTCACACTTATGATTAGTGGAGTTTGCCACATTTTGATGATTTCTACATGACGATCCTCGAGACTTCCATTGTTTACTATCAACGATCCCTATTTTTAGCTGGTTTCATTTGATATGAAAATCGTCATTGACTCTAAATAAAAATATAAAGATGTCTCCTATCAAAATATCTTTCCAAACTAGTATTGTTCTCTATGATTTTGAAAGAAAATTATTTCGTAATGACAGTTTGTTTGGCATCCTATCACTTAGTCACACAACGTTTCGTCACAGCTTTTAAAAATATTCAACTAGAAATCAGATTTTTTTTATTAATGATGCTTTGTAATAGAAACTTATTTGCTTAATACTGAAGAATTCTAAAAGAAGTAAGAATAGATCAAGAGTTTAGCTCCACATTAGCAGCCACTCGTGCCAGACATTCATCAACTGAAGCAAAATCGTAAGAAGTCGCAAAAATTTTGTTTTGAACTCATGGTTGCCGGCCCACCCTTATTCTTTCAATGTTCAGTTCAAACTTTGCCTGTTCGCGAACAATACATTTCTCTAATTTCGTTACTGTTGAGAATATTTCGAACTAACTATAAATGGATTTACTGTATGGGAGAAAACAATTGTGACGAAACAACTGGGACTAAATGAATGCCTACCGTTTGTTTTACACCTCCACGATTTCACCTTGTGCTATGAATCTATATATCATAGATGAAGACTAATAGTAGATGCATAATGTTCTTTTGTCCAAGATAATTTAATTTTTGTAAAGAAAAGTTTAAGAAAATAAAGTGTTCTTATTCGCTATGATATCGATCAGATATATAATTTTAATTCTGTTTTTTTTTCTTAGAGCTGCGATAAACTTAATTTGTCATTTATTGTAAAATGTTGACTACCCAATGAAGAAAGCAGTATGCGTGCTCCTCTGTTATACTGCACGTTTAAGCTGGAAAAGGCATGTGCAAGATTGATCTTTCCATATGGGTGAGACGTCAACTTTGTCTCAAGTAAGGTGTACCCAATGCGAAGTTACAGTGCGTCGCTTTTTCGGCTCGCTCATACACATCCGGGTGCAGTTTTTGACGCTGATCATGAATCTGATCTTATTTTTTCATTTTGATCGAGTTTTTAAAGAAAAAATGCGTGACAACTAGAAGGTGTCTACATGCATAATTGCGTAGTTGTATTTCGTAAAAGGCCAGCGTTTTGCTTGTTAGCATTCCTCTCTTTGCCCTCGCCGTCATCATTTTCAGATTCATCATCAAAAATTGGCTCTAGAAAAGGTTCTCTTAACGAAGAGCTAGTTTCTCTGGATAATATGAAAGTTTGTATGGCACTTACAGGTCTCAGAGCTGGATGATCTGACAGCAACGATTTCATTTGGCTAAGACTGCACTTATTCGGAAGTGAGACATTCAGTTTGTGTGCCAAAGTTAANTGATCTTTTACGAAATGCAACTAAGTCATTATGCATATAGACACCTTCTAGTTGTCACGCATTTTTTTTCTTTTAAAAACTCGATCCAAATGGAAAAACAAGATCAGATTCATGATTAGCGTCAAAAACTGCACCCGCGTGTGTATGAGCTAGCCGAAGAAGCGACGCACTGTAACTTCGCATTGGGTGCACCTTACCTACTTCACTTTTAGAATTTATAACATTACTTCGCCTACCTGCATTGCCTATCAAGCAAAATGGAGTGAAAGCTGCTTGCCGATCTTCGTTAATTTTCTTTTTCAATAAATCAATATTGATTCTATATTGATCATCACACGGTATTAATCGTAAAGAATCACTTCCCAAACCTAAAAGTTCGAACGCTCTTGTAACGCAGAAATGTGTTTCACTCGAGCAGTAGGCTACGATAGGATTAGTCTTCATTGCTTCTGTTATTCCATGACGACGCACCGATCTTTCACCATTATCTTTTAATGCATTATTGCGTGCGGTACAAAGCGCAATAATTGTTGCCATGCTTGATCCGCTAACCAACAAACTGCTACATGCTGTTGGAAAATCAAATATTTGACGTACCCACTCTAATACACATTTTTCAAGTAAAAGACCACTATTTAATCGTCCTGCTACACTAACATTCAAAGTACTGGTGAATAACTCTGCCAATATTCCACCAACTGTACAAGCATTGCCTCCAACCCAGCCCCAAAAGCGCGGATGAATGTTACCATTACTATATGGAAATACTAGCGATTTTATGCTCTCACAAATATTTTCCATTTCTTGAGGAGTTTCAGGTAGTCTTTCGTCAAGTATTTTGTTTTGTATGCCTAATGGTATCGGCTGCCAAGCTGGCCGATCACGAATGGTTTGAAGGAAGTTAAGACAGTATGTCAGCATGGAATGTGCTAATTTTCCAGTACCAGTCCAACATACTGGATCCAACGATATTTCTCTAGGTAGTTTGCTTTCTTCGACTCTTCGATTTAACCAGGGAATTTCTTTGGCTGAATAGCGATAAGCTCGACATAGAACATTATTTCTAGATAGTAATAGCTTCTTCGTCAGTGGATCACGTAGCTGATTAAAATATGGATTAATATATTCCCAGCAGACTGTCCCATCAACAGTCACCTCAAAGAGTCGTCCAAAAATTGATTCGGTTATCAATGTATTGCCATTTGGCAAACGTTGAGCCGCACCCATACACGAACTAAAAAATGACTCCGGCATATTATCTACGTACTGCCAAACTATCTGTTTTGTTTCACGATTTACTTCAATTACGCGGGAATATCGATGTGGCTGACCTTGACGATAGTTACCATTGTCGAATATAAGAATATTTTGATTCAGTAGTTCCGTTGCATAAGACTGTTGAGCAAGGAGTTCAGAACCGATGCTCCATATAACATCGCCACTTAACTTACTTATGATGATGACCGACGATACTACACGAAGACTTGCCAGCACGCTTTTCCCGTCAGACATGGGATAAACACTGCTGATCCATGGCCAATGATAACGGTCAAATATAGTTTGAATAGGATAAGCTTGATATGAAAGATGATCATCTGCTTTCCATTCCCAAAGTAAGTAACCTTGCTTGTCAATCTCTTTAATAATGTCCGAATAAATAGTTTCTTTTCCCTCCCTCTCTCTATGTACTCCGCCAACAATTTCTTTACACCTTTGTTGATCTAATGGTAGCATAGTCGTGTAAAGTATGCGTCCGTCATCATAGTAATATGCATCACTATGACCTAGATTGTCGTTGTTTTCACGTAGTACAACACCATTTTTATCAACTTCAACCATTAAACTACTACTCATTAAACCATGCTGTGAAAATGGTAACCTGTCAAAGTCTGGATATTCTCCATTAAGTGCCAAGTTACCATTAGGAAGCAGACGTGCAGATAATCCTCTGTGAACATTCAGTGCCCATCGATGTAGTTCGTTTCCGTACATATCGATAAGATAAACATAGCCAGAGTCGTTTAACGGTGTGAAAAGCGTATACCCATCGTAAGCTAATTTCTCGTCGATACCAATGATGCCAGTAGGACGACGCATGAGACTGTTTTGAAGCATTTTCTTATTTTTTTGACGTAGAAGGTGCGTGTGAGTACTTTAAAGATATGAACACAAGGGTGCTGATATAACTCGATTGTCTATAAATATCTGCATGATCAAAACGTAGGATAATACGATAAGAAACTTGTTTCTCACTACTTTCATATACGAAAGTGTGATTCATGATATAAGTTTTTCAAAGGAAAAAATCCGCCTTACCGATTAGTTAGTGTGAACTCTTGCACTTGTGTAAAGCGGGTGACATATTACAAGACTTCTCACATTAGTAGATCCCCTAAAGTAAATTTTACGAAAAGCACATCAGAAGACCCTCTACTCATAATAAAGAATTCTTGTAATTTCTCATCTACAAGAGTCGATTTCTTAATCATTTTTTGTTTGTATGTATTTTTAGGTAAAATAAAAGAACGTTTTGCTCTTCCCATAGTCATCAAAATAGTATATAAGAGTATGCTACTGGAAGTAGGTGATCAAATAACAAAGTAATCGTTACCCTTCATTAATCACCTTTTCAACACGAAATAAACTAAATAATCTGAGGCTATTAGCTCCGGTGACTTCGAATTTAAATGTGAGAAGTGTCCGCAAACTCTCATGAAGGGATTCTCCGCGGAAAGGAATTTCCCAAATATAAAATATTAATATTGTTTTTCATAGGTCGAGATTGTGCAGCATATCGAACTATTTATGAATCAATAATTTTTTTAAAAGTATGCTGTAGAGAAATATGATAAAATTTTGTATCTTATATCAAAATCTTATGATATGCATCCTTCAATTGAATGTAAATGACTATGTCTTAAAAAGACCTTTTTGAAACAGAAAATTTATTGTTCTATAGACTATTAGATTTGTTCGGTACAATCTAAGTTCATGAAAACCAATACTTGGTATTCTCAAGGCCTTTTTTTAGAGATTACTTTATAAAGACATAGACCTTCTCACATCCATATTCGAAAGCAGTCGAATTGTTAACCTCTGACTCTTTATTTCTTGGTCGCAAAGCAATTAATCAGTTGCACTGGCTGCAACGTAATCAGTGAATATAGAATATTCTATGTTTACCGATAGAAGTATTTTCGCTAAAGCTTCGTTCCACACGGGAAATATCCACCTCCTGTTTCTAAAACTTAATTCTAGTGAATAAACAACATCGTATGATAGAATAGCATGGTAATAAGCCATATTCATCCAATCTGTCAGTATACACGCGAAAAACGTGGCTATTTAGAGGACATAATAGAAGACCTTCCTCTTCTATTATGTCCCGAGCTTTAACATAAATGGACGACATCCTATTTTATTTCAAGCGATTATACCTTTGGGGAAACATGGACATACACTGAAAAATTCCGGACAATGATAAGCCCTCAAAAAAGGTTTATAACTGAAAAATTCATTTATCACGCTGCTCTATCTCTCGATGAACCCTTTTTACATTGATGAACCGGATTAACCTTCAATAAAGAGTTTATCATCACCTATAAGAAATCCGCTTTTTGAGGGTTGGTCCGGTTCATCAATGTAAAAAGGGTTCATCAAAAGATAGAGTAGCGTGATAAATAGATTTTTCAGCTATAAACCTTTTTTGAGGGCTTATCATTGTCCGGAATTTTTCAGTGTACCTCTGTTGAATACTAGCTGCCGCAATCGCATTCACTATAAAAACATTTTCTCAAGCTCTGCACCAAAATTGTTTCTAGACAATACTTGAGGCATACATTTTGTTAAAAGAAATTTGTGGGAGGTTTACAAGCTAGCGGGCACATGAAAATAAGCGCTTTTGAAAAACAACAGGAAAGTATATACAGTCTAATGATTTATTAACGTACATTTACAACGAAAAATATTTTCTAATCTACACTTCAGTGTAAGTAAGCTTGTGTTTTCATAACTAGGATATATTAGGGGTGGGTTACTTACTTAACTTAAAATTAAGTTAAGTTTTGCTACTTAGCGTTCAATAGTGCACTGTAAAAAAAGCGTTGAATTATAAACCCTCGAAAAGGATTGATAGACGGGGCACGAACTCTTTTAGGTTTATGAACGTAATGTACCCTCTCCTAAACCATTTTTTTCATAAATTGCGTAAGGGATTCTTATACGTTGGACTTTCATAAACCCGTTAGGATAGATGACCATTGATATAACCTTACAGTGTTTGTTCATGTGCCCTTCAAAGGAGCCGTATAAAAGAAAAGCGGTTTTCGACGGTTTTTTAACTTCATAAACCCTTGAAAGGTATTTGAAAGTGCAATGCATAACATACCCTTCGTATTACTTATAAGATTCACGAGCTCCTGAAAAAGGTTCGTTATTCTGTGCCTTTTTTACGGTGTAAGTATTCAGCTTTTTTTACTTAATGCTTAATTATTTAATATTAGGCAATTAACTGACCACGACTTCTTGAACTCTTTTTTATACGAATGTCTGTCGGTTCTCGTAGATACTCTCATAGTATGGGACTTGAAGGCCTACAGATATTTGTTAAGAAAGGAGTTTGAGAATTAGGGATAATTTAATTGGCTAATATTAAATAATTAAGTCATCCTAAAAACATTTAATTACTTAATACTAAGTGTTAAATAAAAGAGCTAAATTAAGTGACTTAATTAAGTTGAATTGGGAGTAAGTGACCTACCCTTAGGATATATTATCCCATTGCGTTAGAACCTCTCACATGGGGCATTTTGAGGTTCAACCAAATACTTTCCTGAAAGTGAGCCTCTTTACAGCGGACATAATTATAGGACTGGAGGATCTCTGGGTACATCTAGCAAACTGAATCCGATTATGTAGATCATAGATATTTATATCGAAACGTTTTTTTTCGAAAAGACTTGTATTTCCCACACAGATGGGCCGGTGATTTTTTTAGAATTTTCAGAGCAACTCATCTGTTTCCTGACCATTTCTTCCAGCATTCGAACTCGACCAAGATATTGATGAGTCAATCCTGTGTATAAAAATTTCGACTGAGTCGTATACATTTTTGGAGAAATATCAGATAGATGTCTGAACACACTGATCAAGTCTAGTGTATACTCACATTTGCGTACAGAAAAATATTTTTGTAATGCATGTTAATGTGCTGAATACGAGTATCTCAATTACATTCCACGATAGCAATTCCTTTCGAAATGATACCAGAAATAAGGCACGTCTCCTATTGATTTATTCTATTTGGGTCAGTATTTGTGCGCTACTGGAAGTATATTTAAGAGCAACTGCACGGGAATCACGACCGAACGCTACAGAAGACTACTCAATTCGGTTCTCAATTTCGTGGAAGACACATGTAGTTTTTTAAGGAACATAGTTTTTCTTGCCAATACGTTTAAAAACCCGAATAATCACAGGATTTAAGTTTTTTTCACTTCTAAACTTTTTATTTTGTCCAAATAAGGACAAGAATTTCTAATGAAATTTTGAACAGAAGATTGAAATGGACTAATCAACTCATAGAAAACTGATCTTTGTCGCTACAGGGTGAAAAAAAATAGATTGTGTAGTGAAAGTTATCATAAAAATATTCCTGAACTGTTCTTCGTGGAAGATGGCAAAATTGTTGAATCTTCTTACTCGAAGGGATGATTCTCTAGCGAAAACGACATGATATTCTAAGAAATTGTTAAAAACTTAACAACTTTTGTACAGACCGTTCATTTATAGGTAGTTTTGCTTTCTATGGAAATGCTTCGATAAAATTTCTCCATTTCAAGAAATTTCGTAATGAACGATACTTTCAAAATAACTTCACAATGGTCTGAGATAATTCACTGGAATTTTCAGCGCAGAGCGAACTAATTAAACTTTATATATTTGTAAAAAAATTTCGTAAGGCCTGGCCCTTTCGAACGCGAATTTTTCACCCATCAAGTCCTCAGAAGTCAGATGGCGAATTTTATCACTATATACAGATCTATTACCTATTCATCGGCAGTATTTTTCGCTGATAGGCGAAAGAACATAATTTACCTAGAATCTTGGGTTACTTTTAATGGTGATATGTTTTTCTAGTAACACTGAGCACAGTTGATTCAAGCCATCACGCGAAACTCATTTTGCATACTATTCTGTTAAAGGTTCCAAAATGTTTTTGTCACCTTTAGATAAATTTTGAGAAGAGTTCTTTGCAGAAACTCTATTTCCAAACTTTATAGACAAAAATTATGGGAATCCCATTTAAGTGCGGTTGATTTTCGAATCAGCTCGATAGAATTCGCTCAAAATTTCTCTCAGACTTCATTATCGATCGCTATCAGAGGAAGATGGCAAAGGTTTGGGATTCCTCATTACGCGGGGTCGGTTGGTGCACTTCTGCATTGGCTGCTGGGCGATCAGAGATGAAAACAATCTTTTTCTTTGTGATAATTCCGAAATACACAGAGTAGTTCAAATTTCGTGCTGACTCCGAACATGTTCGCCTCGAAAATTAGGTTTTTGGTTCGAATAAATAGGTTCGTAGCCCTCCGTCTCTTATGAAACGTTTTCCCAAGATGGCATATAATAAGATACAATTGTTGGCTTTGGAGCTCCGCGTGAATGTTGCTATGTGCAGCTAAAAACCAGTTTTATTGAAAATAAAAAAAGATATTAGTGTTGGTATATCAGCGGGTGTTTGTGAAGGATTTTTCAGAAATGCGCAAATACAAATATTAACTGTTCCGTAGGTTTTCATAAGAATTCTATCAACGAAGTAGTTTCAAATTAATTAACTTCTTCTTGTTCTGATGTGATCATCTATTGTGGATGCGCAAAGTCTAGACTCAGTAAGCTTCTGCTCCGATCTATTTAGTTTATGTCGTCATTTTATTCATTTTTCTCGATCCAAATGCGGACGCTGTCACTAGGTCGACCGTCTATCCTTATTCTTCCATGTATGAGAGATCCATCTGATGAATTCTTAGGTTTTTCGAACCCATATCACGTCAGTACATGATAATGCATGACTATTATATATGTCGGATGGCTCACCATTATTTGATAGGTAGAATTGCTTAACAAAATCCTAAATACAATTTACCTTTGTATCTGCGCACCCTCAAATTTCTCTACGCTTTAGCGTCGATAGAATGAGCATTCGTAAGGACAACTGGTATGCCACCTTTCAAAATGGACTATTTGCGTTGTTCGCGTTGCTTAGCAATCCCTCAAGAAAAAAAAGAAAATATGCACGAATCAATCTATATGTTTGATAATGGTTGTATGTTATAGAATATTGTGTCTTTTCAGTAGGGGTATTGCTCTATCTTTACTTTATAAAATAAACATAAAGATTTTTGTTACCCCCTCCCCTCCCTCTCCCAGTTCAGTAGACCCTGGGTCTTCTAATATGTCTTTCAGGTAAAAGTTCTTCATAATTTTGAAATCTTCACATTTCTTAATTGGAACCGTTCGATCTGATCGTAGAACATATCGTCTACCATGATAAGAGATTTTCGTCCTGCTATTGTAATACAATCGATAGCAGTCTTCCAAAAGAGTTCGTGTCAAGACAATAATGAGCGTTTTGAAGAATCATAGAAGCAGCAATAGTTTACGATTCTTAAACGTTTATTTCAACTTCAGATTCATGCGAGCTATTTAAATCATAGATGCGCGTTTCCATGGGAAAGCATCAGGTCCATTCGGCGACCACCTCCGATTTTGATGAAACTTTCTGGGTTTGTGGAGCTTTTCAAGCTGAGCATTTTGATATAAAGTTTTTCGATTTGACCTTTCTTTCGAGGAGATATAGATCAAATACTAACAGCATCATTTTTTTTTTTAAATTTCTTGAAAAATGAAAAGTCGACGTTTTACCGAAAAAATCTCAATATTTTATCATGGCTTGTTCGAATTTCAAAACCAATGGCATATTCGGAATCCTCAAGAGAAACTGCATCAGAATCCGTGAAAGTTTTTATTTTACTCATAGACTTTTTATCTTCTACTACGTCTGCCATATTGACTTCCGAGCCCTCACATCCCGAGCTTTGTGGAGGAAAATCTTGTACTAAAACCGGAATGAACGGAAGGTTTCAAATAAGCAGTTCGATAGAGAAAAACGAGCTCTACAAAGTGTGCTATTTTGTTTCCTGGCCTCATTCGGTTTAGAGTACGAAAAGCACTAAAAACATGCTAAAATCTCCTTTTGCATGGTTTTTCGCACGTTTTCTCGAAAAAGTTTTGCTATTTCACTTACGGCATCGAAAGAGACCTGAAGAATCTTGTAGAAATTTTTGAGGCGAACATTTTGGTGCCAAAATATTCAAAATTTGCACTAGTGGCGGAGCCAGGATTTTATAGGGTACTTGATCTCCGTTTCAGAGCATGGGTCCCACTTAAAACTGATGGAGGATAATATTGGTGGCAAACCATGAGTTTCTGTCGAGCGATTCCTGCGATCGGATTTCGCTAAAAACACTAGCATTTTCCTGAGCCGTCCCCCAGAAAATCTTCAATACTGTTAACAGTGACTCCTTTTTGAAAATGCTATACAAAGCTACATCAAATCTCATCCACAGATTTCAAATTTCAGTCAAAAATGCGTTTTTGACTGAAATTTGAAACCTGTCGCTGAGATATGATGTTTCTGTGTAGATCATGTTCAANCTAGCTATATTCTATGATGACCCTTAGAAAATCCAGGAAATCCATGTTTCGGATCCGAGACCGTCGGAATCCAATGCGATTCCGTCACCAGGATTTCATCGGATCCATCGAATTCCTGTAGGATCTGATAAAATCCTGGGTCCGCCATTAGTGCAAACGTTGAATATTTTGTCACCAAAATGTTCACCTTAAAAAGTTCTACAAGATTCTTCAGGTCTCTTTCGATGTCGTAAGTGAAATAGCAAAAATTTTTCGAAAAAACGCGCGGAAAACCACGCAAAAGGCGATTTTAGCAGGTTTTAGTGCTTTTCGTACTCTAAATCGAATGTGGCCAGGAAACAAAACAGCACACCTTGTAGAGCTCGTTTTTCTCTATCGAACTGCCTATTTGAAACCTTCCGTTCACTCCGGTTTTAGTGCAAGATTTTCCTCCACAAAGTTCGGGATTTGAGGACTCGGAAGTCAATGTGGCGGACGCAGTAGAAGATAAAAATTTTATGAGAAAAATAAAAATTTTCATGGATTCTGATGCAGTTTCTCTTGGGGATTCCGAATATGCCATTGGTTTTTGAAATTCGAGCAAGCCATGATAAAATATTGAGAGTTTTTCGGTAAAACGTCGACTTTTCATTTTTCAAGAAATTTTAAAAACTCAAAAATGATGCTGTTAGTATTTGATCTATATCTCCTCGAAAGAAAGGTCAAATCGAAAAACTTTATATCAAAATGGTCAGCTTGAAAAGCTCTACAAACCTAGAAAGTTTCATCAAAATCGGAGGTGGTCGCCGAAGGAACCTGATGCTTTGCCATGGAAACACCCAGCTGTGTTCTTGAAGCGATGGTCAAGGAGTAAGATGTTCAGAAGTTTCGCACTCATAGTACGGCATAATAAAGCTAATATTATGTTTAAATCAATAGAGACGTAAACAACAATATATCTTATACGTCCACTTTTCTCTTCATTTTTTTCTTTTGCTTTCAAAGAAAACAATACAGACGCGGCGATCGATGCCTGGGTTGTAAACAAAATATCGACGATAAAGTGACATATCTCACTACTGACGAACACGTCTATCCATTAAGAAAAATAAAGGAAAAAGTCAGAAAATTCGGATACAATAATAGACCGGGCCTTCTAATTGACTGGATAAATATAATTTGTAATTGGGTCTTCTAAACTGAGGAGGGGTTTACTTCATTTTTTACTATAAAGGGAAATAAAGAATAAAGGAAAAACATTTTTCCTCGCAAGCTCCACATTACATCTTTTTCAGATAGTTTACACAAAACTAGGAGACTATAGGACATAAAAAATTTCCCAATAAAGTTTTTTTCTTTAAATCTTCTATGAATCAGCTTCATTTACTGATATTATCTTATACCAGAATGTCACTGGTGAAAAAAAAACAACTAAGCTTGATGTTTCCTGTTGGTATATCAATTATTTATCTGTTTATGGAGTAGTAGAAATTAATTTCTTTATCCTTTATGTTAACTTTATTTTTCAAAGTGAAAATAAAGAATACAGATTTTCTTTATTTCTTTATAAAATTAAAATAAATTAACACCCCTACTTTTCAGATATTTTTATCTTTCAAATAATTCTTTGGCAGCATTTTTGCGACTCCATCCATTTCAAATGTCTTTGAGTATGGAAATCGCGCTCTCACAGAAAATAAAGAAGCAGCAGATGGTACCAATGCTATCACCAAGTGTCATTCCCGCTACTGGACTTGCGCAGAGCATAGCTTCTTTTGCTCAACAACGTATTTGGTTCGATGAAAAATCTCATCATAATTCTGCGACATCATCAATTGCAAACAATCTTTTATTACCGTTAGTGATTAAGGGTGGTTCGATGTCAATAGAGTATATTCGTACAGCAGTGGATACTGTTCTTGAACGACATACGGTTCTTCGAACAGCCATTCAGTTTGATGAAGAATGTGGAAAGGTGATTCAACAGGTGCAACCCATGGTGAAAAGCTGTAGTTATTCTTTTCAACTAACAAAGATGAGTCTTCAATCTCAAGATGAGATTGGCGATTTACTCAAAAACGAATCTCTGAATCGATTTGCTAAATTAGAGCAAGGTTTGGTTGTCCGTTGTCATGTGGTAAAGATAAGATTTGATGGCGATATGGAAAATATTTATCCGGATGACCTTATTGTCTTTGTATTTCATCGCGTTTCTTTTGATTATAACTCTGCTGCTTCGTTTATCACTGCTTTTACGCAAGCGTATGATCAAAACGAATGTAATGTTACGAATTTGCAATATATTGATTTTACTCTGTATGAGGATCAACAATTGATCAATGGAAACTTAAATTCTGAGATAGTGATAGCTCAACAGTTTTGGCACAAAATGATCAATGATTATAGTTTGGATGAGAAATATCCACTGCCACTCACGTTTATGCTAAGAGATGAGATACATTCTGAACGAGAATATCGCACATCATTTGTTCTTAATTCAAATTTAATGAAAGCTCAAATTAAATTTGCAGTCTCACATAATGTATCTATGTTTCAGCTTGGATTGGCATGCTATTTTCTTCTTATCTATGAATTAAATGATCGCACTATTAGCGATTTATGTGTGACTTGTCCTACAGAAAATCGACCAGTAGTCGACACGAAATCAATGATTGGTGCATTTGTGAATATATTACCATATCGTATTCGAATCAATGCCAATGATAGTTTTATTAACTTAGTGAAGCAGATTTGTCAATTGGACACTGACATTCTTAAACATTGTCAACTACCTTATCAGCAAATCGTTAGTGGAAACAAAAACTTATGTTCCAGAAAAATTCCATATCATTTTTCTTATGATTCAGTTTGCTTACTTCCACTAGATGAAATGATATTAACAACAAAGACAAAGGACGCCACATTAAGTTTATATACCGATCACCCATGGTTGCATGTTAACGGTGCTAGTTCTACTGATTTTGCGTTAAAAATGATCTACGATCAGTCTAGTCGAACAACTTACTGTACTTTTGAATGCAGAGGTGACTGTTACGATGATATGACAACAGCCAGTATCGGTCAACACTTTCATAATCTTCTCTTATATATTTTTGGTCAGAGAACGGAAAATAATGGATTCGATCCAACACGTGAAAAAATTGGAAACTTCTCTCCTCTACAGATATCTATTCCAAATTCCTTAGAACTTTCTCAGTATTTACCAAATGTAACCGAAACAAGTAAGTCTTTCAAAACTAGCTATTCTAGACTACTCGTTCGTAAACGCTTATAAGTTAAAAGTTACATACGGCGAAAAACATTCTGATTTGGTTAAAAATTTCAAAATCTCTTCGGACTTCAAAACGCAAGTTTTTTTCTAGTATACAAGGATAATGATGGATCATTCTAGGTCCAGCATCCTATATGCAAACTCGAATTTGGTTGGATGAACGAAGAAGACATTGTGATTTTAACAAACCACAAGCAGCAACTTACAACATAGCATTTTTTTATCGTCCTTTCCATGACAATACTTTGTCAACAAATCAGCTATGTCAAGCTCTCCAACTCATTATCAACAAACATCATGCCCTTTGTACATCATTTATATTCGATACTGCTAAGGATTTGCTCATGCAGCATATCCTCGATCAGAAAGATAACAAAGGCAATACGTTTTCAATCGTCGAAAGCATGTATGACACTGATGAACAATTAACTGATATCCTGTATAATGAACAGACTAATTCGAAACTCTTTGATTTATCTCTAGGTCTTGTATTTCGATGCCATATCGTCTATCATAAACACACCTCTAGAAAAGGTATAGTCGGTGAAAGAGACGTGCTCATTTTAAATTTCCATCATGCTGTATTCGATCTTTCATCAATGAACATATTTCTTGATGATCTTAATCAAGCTTATACAACGAATCAACTTCGAACTGATGACGATAGTTTACTAGATTCTTTAAAATGTAAATATATATCATTCGCATACTTCTTTGTCATAAAATGCAATATTTCTTCTGTATCGATTAGATACAATCATTGAACAACAAATGCCAATGCCTACTGCTACTATGTTTTGGTTTAGTACACTTCGTGGTTGCAATATTGATCAGTTACCACCATTACCATTTGATCGTTATCGTGTTTCGAGTAAATCTCAAACAAATCATGGGATATCTATTACTTTCAATTTTGACCAAGATTTATCGCGTAATTTTCTTTCTTATGGGTCATCAAATCATATTAAGCCTGAATATATAGCACTTACTACTTATTATGCATTTTTATCCAAGTTAACAAATGGAGAAAAGGATTTATGTATCGGAATGAATGCAGATGGCAGATACAGAGATGAATTAAAATCAGTGATTGGAATGTTTGATAATGTGTTTCTATTACGATGTCAATTAGATCCTCATTGGTTTTTCCCTCAATTAACCAAGTCTGTTTGTGAAATGGCAACAAATTGTAAAAGATATTCTTATTTTCCATTTCAACGCGTTCTAAGTCAACATTCAAGTACTTCGGAGCTTACGTTTCCTAATACATTTTTCGCATTTCAATCTACTAAAAATGAAATTAACAAGAATAAAATTAGTATCGGTGATTGTTATATGTATACCATGCGCCTTCCAGTTAAAACAAGGGAAGGTGAAATACCAAGTAAATATGATTTTATTCTTAGTATTAAACATGATATGAATATAGATCAACTTTCCTGTACGATTAATGCGTCACATGATTTATTTAATGTTGAAACAATTGATAAGATATCACAACGATTTCATGCGATGTTAGATCAGTTATTTATATCTGGTGATATTCAGATGAATAAGTCACTCAATGAATTATCATTAATATTACCACATGACCGATTACTTATGAAATCGATCAATAATACAGAAATATCGCCCCCTTCTGTCACTTGTATACATCATCAATTTATTTATCAAGCAATGAAATATTCACAAAAACAAGCTGTTGAGCTTGATGAGCAATCTTTGACATATTCTGAACTTTTATATTACACACAATTGTTATCCATGCATATTTTGAATCATCATTTAGTCATTCCAGGTAAAATCATATGTCAATGTGTAAAGGCTAGTATATCAATGGTAAGTAAATCAATCAAATATACTATTTAATGCGGGAGAATATTGTTTATTAGGTAATTGGTATGATGGCAATCGAAGTGACTGGTAGTATCTACTGTCCACTTTCGCCTCAAGACCCTCGAGACAGACTGTATTCACTAATCGAACAAACTCAATGTCGTCTAGTTCTTGTTCATTCAATGACACAAAATATGTTTCATGATAAGTATCTTAAACTCAATATTGATACTACGATTAATATTGATAAGATAGCTAATGATGATTATCTCGATCGACTATCGCGCGTAGAAGTCACTTCGGAAAGCATTGCGTATGCAGTCTTTACTAGTGGTTCGACCGGTATTCCTAAAGCTGTGAGCTTATATTCCTTTTTATGTAATTTTATACTATTAATAGCATCCTCTTTGTAGTCCCAAGTACGTCACCGAAATTTTTCATGTTATATTCATTCAGTTGTATTGGTCAGTTCTCTCAGCAATATGGACATAGTGATACAGTTGGCTGGCTGTTCTTTTGATACTCATGTCGATGAGATTCTAGGGGCACTTATTAGTGGCTCAACACTTATTATGCTGCGTCCAGAAGGAAATATGGATTTTGAATATATAGCCACAACGTTGACTAAAAAGCAGCTCACCTACATTGGTAGTGTACCAAGCTTTTTCGATGGTCTTCTTAGTTTTCTTAGAAGCAATGATCGGACAGCAATTCTAGAATCATTTCGGTTAATTTGTATTGGCGGTTAGTAACTTTCTGAAATCGGCTGTATTCGCATGAATGTATTTCTAATTCTTTTGTTTTAGGCGAAACTCTTTCTGTTAAAATGGCGAGTCTGCTGAAATCCAGTGTGTCTCACAATTGCCAAGTTCTAAATTTCTACGGACCAACTGAAGCAACAATCGGTTCTACTTTTTGTCTGGTTGATAATATATCTAACGTAATGAGTATACCTATTGGGCAATTACTTTCCAACTATACATGTTTTGTTGTCGACGAGTTTTTCCAACCTGTTACTGCAAATCAAGAAGGTGAGCTGTTTGTTGGTGGTGAGGGCGTCTTTGCTGGCTATCTCGGCCGAGAAGATTTAACCGCGAAAGCACTTTTCGATTTCAATGGGTCGAGATACTATCGTACAGGTGACCTTGTTAAAATAGATAATAATGGCCTTCTTTATTTTATTGGTCGAAAGGATTTTCAAATTAAATTACGTGGACAACGTATTGAACTTGGTGAAATTGAACGATGCCTACTCAACATATCTATCTCTGCTTGCATTGTCATTAAATGGGATGATGATCACCTAATTGCTTATGTTCAAAGTTGTGTTGTTGATGAGAAACAATTACGTAAACATTGTCAATCTCATTTACCACGTCACATGGTTCCGTCAATGTTCATCATCCTAAAACAATTACCATTGAATAATAATGGGAAAATAGATCGAAAACGTCTGCCACCTCCTAATTTGTCGCTACTGACTTCGTCATCGCCAAGTGCATCTAGCACTCCGTTAAATCAGTTGGAACAGCGTGTTCATGATATATGGTGTGAATTTCTGAAGTGTGATGGACGTTGTCTGCCGACAAACAAGAGTTTTTTCGATATTGGAGGGCATTCCCTTTTGTTAATTAAACTTTATAATCGCTATCAAACTTCGTTTGATTTTGACAATCGTACGTTGTCTATTGGTTTATTTTTTCAAGAATCAACTATTATTCAACATGCAAAATTATTGCAGACAGTCACGATTAAGAGTATACGGACGAAACAAACGTATACTTTAGGCGTAAATCAAATTGAAAAATACCGACCATTTCCAGTTACAGAAATCCAACAGGCATATCTTATAGGACGAGAAGTTATTAATCAGTCTGATCACGCTTCTTGTTTCCAGTATGAAGAATATGACATGTCATCAACAATTGATATTGAACAATTGGAGAAAGCGTGGAATTATTTAATTCAACGTCATGAAGCCTTACGTATCATCTTTCCGTCTAATACAGAACAAAGAATTCTCGAAAAGGTTCCTAACTACACGATATTTATATTGGACTTGAATGATATTCAATCAATCGAAGAAGTATTAATAGAACGACGGAAACAACTATCACATCAAGTTCGACCATCAAATCAATGGCCACTTTTTGATATTCAAGTGACCTGTTTTAGTATTGGCAATGAATTTTATAAACGTTTGCATATCGGTCTTGATCTTCTCGTTTTGGATTTATGGAGTATAAAGTTAATTATGAGTGAATGGAATCAGTTGTATTTTATGTCAAATGCTCCTTTGAATACTATAAATCTTTCTTTTCAAGACTATGTCTTGACTCAACGACAATTTAAAAATACAACTACTTATAAAATGGATAAAAAATATTGGCTTGATCGTTTAAATTCCTTTCCATCAGGTCCTAATTTGCCATTACAATGTTTGCCAAACGAGCTACACATTCAGAGACATTGTAATTCGTCCTTAACATTAGACAAATCAATATGGCAGAAATTAAAACAACGTATTAGTAATCATAAGTGGACATCAGTTAACTTTTTAATATCTATTTATGCGATAGTTTTGTCCAAATGGAGTGAAAACAAACATTTTGCTTTTAATTTACCAATTTTTAACCAGTCATCTACTCATTCACAAGTAAATGACTTAGCAGGTAATTTTACAACAACTCTGCTATTAGAGATCAATTTAACTGAACCAATTAATTTCAATCAATTCATTGAAACTATTCAAAAACAGTTACGAAACGATCTCGAACATATATCTTACAGCGGCGTATCATTTATTCGCGACTTGATGAAAGCACGTCAAACAAGAAAAATAATCTTACCAATTGCTTTTACATATGGAATAGGTACTCCTGACACAAATAAAAACAACAATCCAGAAAATTACTGTTTAGATCAACTGCCGGTGTATTCGATTGTTCAAATACCACAAGTTTTTCTCAACCACATTGTATTCGAAAAAGATGAACATTTATTAACCAATTGGAATTATGTAGAAAATTTATTTCCATCAGAAATGATCAGTAACATTCATCATACATTCATTGACGTACTTCAACAATTGGCTTTGTGTGATGATATGTGGTACAAACCGCTCTTAATCTCGCTTCCAATTAAACAACAAGAAAGAAGAGCCAATTTTAATAAGACACAATGGAAATCAAATACCAAAGAACAATTACTGCATTTACTCGTCATGAAACAAGCTCAACAAACACCCGAAGCTTGGGCTGTTCAAACTACAAGTCAAAGCTTAACTTATAAACAGCTGGTGGATCGTGCTTATTCATTGGCATATTATTTACAGCAACAACATGAAATGGAATGCAATCAAATAATCGGCGTCCTAATGAAGAAAGGTTGGGAACAAATTGTTGCTTGTTTATCTATTTTAATCTCGGGTAATGCTTATTTACCTTTGGATATTGATTCATCAGATGATCGCCTGTCTTCATTGATTCAACAAACTAATGTTAAAACTATTCTTACACAATCTGATTGTCATCATCAATTTCAAAATTTAACAACCATTTCAGTTACAACGTTCTCCAATATCGATTATCCTAAACCATTTCCTTTGAAACAGCAATTAGAAACCGATTTAGCTTATGTTATCTATACATCTAGCTCAAAGTGTCACCCAAAAGGTGTTATGATTAGCCACCAGGCGGTGCTTAATACAATTATTGATATGAATTCAAGGTTAGAGATTTCTCCTAATGACAGCGTACTTGCATTATCCCATTTAAATGTTGATTCATCGATTTATGATATATTTGGAATGTTGATCAAAGGTGGAACTGTCGTTGTTCCAGATCATGAACATTACAACAATCCCCAGCATTGGTATGATATGATGATTAAATACGAAGTAACTATTTGGAATACTATTCCTATGTTAATACAAATGTTAATTGAATTTTTAAAACAGAATTATAGTCAAACACAATTAAGACATATTTTATTAAGTGGCGATTTAATATCATTATCTTTAATAAAATCAATACGGAAAACATTTGGTGAGCAATTAACAATAACAAGTTTGGCTGGTGCAACAGAAGCATCGATTTGGTCAATTGCTTATACATTACCCGAGAAGATTCCACAAAAATGGAAATCAATTCCATGTGGAACACCATTAAGAAACCAACAATATCACGTTTATGATATAAATCTTAATGAATGTCCTGAATGGGTGACTGGAGAATTATATATTGGTGGTGTTAGTCTTGCTCATGGATATTGGAATGATCAAGAACATACAGATTTAAATTTTATTATTCATCCACGAACTGGTGAGCGTCTTTATCGAACAGGTGATTATGGGAGATTTATTTCTGATGGTTATATCGAATTTATTGGACGAAAAGATTCTCAAGTTAACATTCATGGTCATCGAATTGAACTTGGCGAAATTGAATATTATTTACAGCAACATTCAGATATTCATCAAGCAGTTGTTACTCAAGATCAAAATTCTCGACAATTAGTTGGATATATTCAACTACAAACAAATTCTCATCATCATAATGAATTTGATCAATTAGAAATTTCAATGTTTGATCCAATTGAACGTACTAATTTTAAACTTGCAAGGCATGGAGTAAAACGTCAATATGTAGATGAAACAAGTTTTGTCTTGACGAGACCAGAGCTGACAGAAAAATTAATTAGTTCTTACTATCAAAGAAAAACTTATCGACAATTCATGAATGACATTGTTGAAAAATCGGATATTGAACACTTATTAACTAAATGCTATAGTAATAAGAAAAATACCGAACACATATCTGAAGATAGTTTCAGTTTCGATACTCTCAATTATTTATTATCATTATTAACACCGATTAATGTTCTCAATCAACCTTTACCTAAATATCGATATGCATCATATGAAAACCTTTATCCTGTTCAAACATATATTGAAATTTGTACATTCTCACAGAATATATCGCCTGGTCTCTATTATCATAATCCAGTTCAACACACCTTACAATTAATTGATGCCTTTGTTGACTGTAAGAATATTAATACACGTCTACATCTCATTGGACGATCAGCGGCAATAGCGCCTCTGTGTGGAAAAACATTAGCTTCACAATTTTGTGAACTAGAAACGGGTTATATTATAGGATTATTGAAAAAAGAAGCAGGTCGATTAGGATTTATAATTACAAGAACTAACCACCATGAGATACCAATGTCTATTTTCAATTTAGATGAAAATGATACTCATTATTGTTTCGAGTTTTCATCTGTAAAAGAACATGTATGTGATAGTTATTATCCGCGTTGTATTATTTATCAAAAGTTCGCTCAAAATAACGCAGATCAATGGTTTACCTATGATGAGAAAAATGAAGCTATTACACCTCTTGATACCGAAGTAGCTACAGTAAAAGAAGATATACCATTGTCCTTTGAAACTGATAATTACACGAAAGCCATATTTCGTAACTGTCAAACTGTGATCTTTTTCATCGGACGATCTAAAGACAGACTAAGCACTGGTATAATGTCACATTCACTAATGAGTGATGGCTTAGAAATGAATATTGGTATGTGTCCAATTGGCGTATCTACGAGTTTGCCAATCAATCTTCGTACTACACTAGATATTGTTCAAGCTCCTGATTTTTTGAATAGACAAGATAAATTGTTACATACATTATTCATTGGAAAAATAACTAACGAACAAAAGTATGACCGTGCAATTTCGACCGCTAGATCAATGTCAGATTATAATTTTTTGTTGAAAACGTATTTAAACAACAAACTTCCAAATTATATGATACCATCATATTTTCGGCATGTCGAGACGTTTCCATTAAATTCAAATGGTCAAGTTGATCGGGAATCCTTAGCGAAAACATCAAGGACAAGTTTACAAAAAGAAAACACTTGTTTACCACCAAGCACTGAGTTAGAAAAGGTGATTGCAAACATTTGGAATCAAATATTGAGTAAAGACCAATTATACAATGATTTGACATCGAACGAATGCAATCAATTGCCGTTGATTACAAGCCAAGCATTATCTTCAGATCTTATTCAGTTAAATACTTCAACGTTTTTTCATCAATCAAATTCAGATAGCTTCTTCGATGTTGGTGGTGACTCTCTTTTACTTCTTCACTTGTATCAGCAGTACCAAGCACTTTTCAATTTTGATCCTGATATTCTACCGATTCGATCATTCTTTGAGTGTGATACGATAGCTGAACACGGAAAACTTCTGCAAGCAGTTATACCACATTCCATTCAAACAATACGATGGCAAGCGCTGAATATTACTCAAGGTAAAGGTTTAATGCTGCGCGAAGAAGTACACAAAAGTAGGAGCGAAGCAATTAGCTTAATTAAGTGGATCAGATCAGATCAGATAGGTACCTTATTTGTTACAGACGTTGGCTAACATGATGCGCCAATTCTTCCGACCTTGTTTTGCGTGAAGAAAGTCTATTTTCGTGTAACCCTGCTTTTCAATCCAAAGGTTCACGTTTTCTAAATATTTGATTCTCGGTCGGCCTTTATCTTCTTTCCATTGAGCTTTCACTCAATACTAGATATTCTAAGCAACCTTTACGGGCTATATGGTCAAGGAATTTTAGTTGCCTATAATGGATGGTATTGATTAAAAATCTGCCCTATTTCGTTCTTTTCAGCATTAATTCGTTTGTTTCTCAAGCAGTCCAAGGTACATTAAGCATTCTTCTGAGAAACCATATCACAGTAGCCTCTAAGCGATTTTTCATTTCTTTACTAATTGTCCAACATTCGGAACCGTATAATAGTATCGACCAAACGTATCATTTAAGTACTCGTGCTTTAGTGTCGATCGATATGGTTCTATTTTTCAGAACGGCACTCATCTTTTGAAACGCTTGTTTAGAAAGAGCTATTCTCATTTTGATGTCTTCATCACATCTACCCATCTGAGGTTATAATGGATCCCAAATAGTGGAAGCGATTTACTTGCTTGATTGGTTCTCTATTTATGTAAAATTTGTATGTCGGTATGATTTTATTCTCCGAAACACACATACATTCTGTTTTCGTGATATTGAGTGATAGTCCAATTTTATGTTTTCTTTTGAGACTATATCAATCATTTTCTGTAGATCTTGTTCATTACTTGCCATTAATACAGTGTCATCTGCATATATTATATTATTACAATTGTTACCTCCGATTTTTATTCCTTCAACATCTTCCAGATTTCTAAGTATCATTTCACTATATATGTGGAAAAGATCTGGAGATAGAACACAGCCTTGTCTGACACCTCTCTTTATACCTGTGTATTCAATGGTATCGTTATTTATTCGTATGGCAACTCTTTGATCCCAATAAAGATTTCGAATTATTTGTAGATCCTTGCCATCGATTTGAAGTTTTTCCAAAATTTGGAATAGACTGTCGTGTTTGACTTTATCAAAAGCTTTTGTGTAGTCAATGAAACATAGGTATAGGTCATGCTTGACTTCAATTGATCTTTCGATTATCATTCGAAGGATGAAGATTGCATTTCTAGTGCCCTTATCAGGAATAAATCCATATTGCTCTTTTGGTATTTCTGGCGTAATCTTATTCTTCATACGCAACATCAGAATCTTTAGCAAAACTTTTGTAATATGACTCACGAGACTGATTGTGCGATGTAATTCATATTCAGTAGCGTCAGGCTTCTTTGGAAGTGCTATGAATATTGATTTTGTTAGGTCTTCCGGAATTTCACCGGTGTTATGTATTTTGTTTATTAGTTTTGTCATGATATATACACCTAATTCATCGAGGCATTGAATCATTTCGATGGATATTCCATCTGGCCCTGTCGCTTTATTTTTTTTTCATTGATTTTATAGCCAGTCTTATCTCGTCTTTCATTATTGGAGGGCCTTCTATATTTTTCTTAATGCAAGGCTTAGAAGCTTTATTATCATCGAAGAGTTCCTCTATATATTCGGACCACCTGTTCAGTATGTCACCTTCTTCCATTAGAACGGTTCTATTTCTTAATTTAATACAACCTGAACTGGCGCGCATCTTGATTTTCCTGTTATTTCGTTGATCTCTTGATGAGCGAATTTGGTGTTTACACTCAACTTATTTTCAATCTCTGAACATTTGATTTGTCTATCAGTTGGTATTCGTGAGGGTTTGACTTTTCTAGTCGTCTTTGCTCCATCAGTTGTAAAATTTCATTAGTCATCCATCTTTTCTTTTTCTTTATTTCAGTTCTTAGAAATATTTCTTCGGCAGATGTTAGTATTGATGATTTCATCTGTTCCCACGACACCTCAGTTTCTGTAATTTGGCCTAGTGCCTCAAAACGATTCTGTACTTTGATGCGAAATTTTTCTTGCAAATTTCGATCAGTTTTCAGAATATGAACCTGAAGCTTTATGTTTTTCTGTGGCTGTTTTATTCTTTTTAGTTTTACTCGAATTTTGCTGATGACTGGGACATGATTGCTATCGCCGTCCGCCCCAGGAAATGCGTTTGAGAAGATTATTGAATTCCTGAATCGATGAGGGGCTATAATATAGGCTATCTGATTTGTTGCCTGATCTCCTGGGCTTCTCTATGTCCATAGTCTACGTGGGTGATTTCTGAACCATGTGTTTGTGATTACGAGATTATGTGATTGACACCATGCTATTGAGTTATCTTCTCTATCATTTTTTGTCCCCTAGACCGAAAGGTTCTACTGTATTGGCAATTCTTTTATCTGCCACTTTCGCATTGAAATCACCCATTACGTAGATGATATCATCAGACTTGCATTGTTTGTATGCTTTGTCTAGATCTTCATAGAAGCTCGTGATTGCGTCATCATCATAATCGACTGTTGGTGCGTAACATTGAATTAATGAAATATTAAAAGGTTTGCTGTAGAGTTTTACCAGGATAACCCTGTCTGAAACCGTCCCAAAACCTTGAAAACTTTTGGAGGTCTTTTTGTTAAGAAGTATCCGTTGTAAAAGATCCAGCACCCAGCCATCTGACTTCAGATAAGCCTAACGCATTTATATTCATCCGTTCCATTTCGTTCGTTATATTGTCTAGTTTTCCTTTGTGAAACATTGTTCTTACATTCCATGTTTCTATTTTGAGAGAGTTTTTGATGAGGACAGTAGCCTGTTGACGATCGAGGGTCACCTATCGTACATGAACACCTCTACCGAGCGAGTTGTTCTCTCTTAGAACCTCATTCACGCTGTTATCTTGACTGGAAGTATTGTCGTTTATCATGTTGTGCTTGAGAGTGTACAGCGGTGGTTTCCCCTTGCCTTCCACCGAACTAAGTGAATAGAAACGTAAAATCTTTCGGCGTGGGTAGGAGATTTTTTTGAAAAAATTGTTACGCTGGCAAAATTTTCTAACCGTTTATATATATATTGACTTAAACCCAAGTGACATGATGACATTTTGATCACAATATTTCTATCACTGTCTAACAATACAGTGTATTCCAGAGTTTGTTTATGGGTAGTAGCAAGCACCTCTACCATCCATATCCCCTCCCAAAGTTGTAGCTGTTTCGACATGTTATTAAGAAACTATATAAGAAATAAACTGCGTTACACAAGGACAAAAATTTAGAAGGACACGTTGATCTCCTTTTTTTCTGCGAATGCGTACGACATAAAAACAAATGTTTCATACAATTTTTGTAGCTAAAAATGGAGAGTGTTCAACAAATAACCGCATTCTTCCAGAATGCTTCTATTAATGTAATGCGATGGCAGTAGTTTCTTGACTCGATTCTTCTGTACATATTTCGGCGTATATGCAGCCGTGTATTATTAGACTAGTGTGCTATATGTCATAATTGCAAGAAATATACGTGAATTTTTTTGTGCTGTT